>APFE030598688.1:64390-144428 GCA_000404065.3 Pinus taeda
AGCCTTAGAAGGCTGCGGCCAAGGGTTGAAGGGAGGCCGAGAGGCAGGGGAGGCTTGCGGTAGGCCTAGGAGGGAGAACGGAGGGGAGCCGAGGGGGAGCAAAGGGCTGGAAAGGCCCTAATAGATCTACAACAGACCTAAAGGAGGGGCTGAGAGGGAAAAAAGGGAAGGCCGAGGGCCTTAGGCCTTATGTCCAAGCCCTAGAAGGCCCAAAAATGCCATGACAGGGGTAAATAGGGAAGGCCAAGGCCTAATTAGGTCTGCAGCTAGCCTTAAAAGGCTAGAAAAGGCTAATGTAGATGGAAGGAGGGTTGGACGACTAGCTTGGAGGAGGACATTGGGCCTAGGAGGCCCTAAAACGTTTCAAAACCCTCACAAAATTGAATTTTTGCTTCAAATTTTTAATATTTGCCCAAAATTCCTTGATGTTGGCCTTGCAAAATTTTTAGAGTCTAGGTATTACCCTCAAGGGCTTAGATCTAGCTCTAATCTAGCAAATTTTCTTGAACCTCACTTGCACAAATAAATTGACAAGTGCCCAAAACCCCAATATATACAAAAAAATTCAAAATACCAAAACCCCAAACCCCAACTGCAAAATAAGGGTTAGAAAATAAAAATTTATTTACAAAATTAATGTACAAAATCTATTTACAAATTATACAAATATAAAATGCTTGAAAATATTTTTGGAGAATTAAAATTTTTATATGATGATGGCTAGATGTATTTCGAAAGATAGATATTCAACCACAGCCTTAGCGAAGTAAGAACGTCACATAAAATATTCGAAGTCCAAACAAGATCAGCCTATGCCCTTTGGAGCCCAAGGGTCGAGGAACCTACAAACCCTATATACAATGAACATACAAGGAATCAGATCACCTAAGATAAGCCCACAACTTACCAATAGAATGTACCTATAACCTACAAATGCAATAATGATTTAGATAATATTTTAAACACAATATAGGAAAGCACATACCCAGCACATACCACAGATCAATGAGACAAAGACACCATGAACTGTACCCAAAGTTTTTTATTATGAAGTTCAAATGTTCCCAGCAGAACAATGGCTTTACATCAATGTTTACAAAATTACATCAGAGCTCAGCTCATCATGACCTCAAAATAGAAGCAAAAGGCCTACTATTTATAGAGAAATTTCTCCAAGTGGAAAATAATGGTTAGTTGGCTTGATCCTTGTCGAAATAATCTTGATCGTTGATAAATCCTTGATCAACTTTTGATCTTTGTCGTCAAAATTTTTTATTTTTGAGGATTTTTCGAATTTCTCATTAAAACAATCTTTTATTAGCTCAAAGATTATTATTTTGAGCTAATTTCCTTAAAAATTTGACTTTGCCTTAACCACCAAGGTCCAAGGGTCTAAATTTTCTTGAAATTTCCAATATTCTCATGGTGGGGGACCTCCAAAAATTAATTTCTTTTAGACCCATGAATTTATCCACTTGGAGAATTTAATTTCTCTAACATTTTAATTTTGGACTCTAAATTAATTAATTTTCTGACTTAGGATTTAGGTTATTTTTGCTAGAAAAATTAATTAATTGACTTTTGAGGGGATTAATTATTTTTCCATTGTGAAGACCAAACACAATTTAAACCATTAATTTCTACAGAATTTACAAATTACAATCTAGACATAATTCATTAATTTAATTCACATATTCATACCTGGTTTCGAGTTTGACGTCAATTCTATGCTGATGTAGCCCCAATTGCTCCCGATACTAAATGACCAAATCCTCTCAGCCAAGTTGAGCACATCCTTGGCACTCAATTCCAAAATACTTCCCAATTGGAGTATTTTGGTCCCCCGTGCCCAAAAGCTTCAAGAATAATTGTTCAGTTCTCAAGTTTTGATTCGGATATCCAGCTCTAAATCAAATCTCCAGCTGTGATTCAGATCTCCCCTTCTCCTTCCAGTCTTTCTTTCCCAAAAAACCTCTCCCTTGGTGTCTCTATGTACTCGGGATAAATACCATCCCTAGGCGGTCACTGCCTTCTTCGACCACCTTCATTAGATTTTATTTGATAGATTTAGCTTTGCGTGTAATGGGAGGTGAGGATATGTGTTTATATCTTTGATATGTTTAAACTTTAATCACTTTAACTTTAACTTTTATAAAAGTTAATTATAATAATAAAAATCAATATATATACTATATATATTATATATAATATATATTATATATATATATATATATATATATATATTAATATATAACATCAAATTTTTGTTATATTAATTAAAAAATTTAACTTAATAAATATATATTTATACATATATATTAACAATACGTAACTTATAACTTTAACTCTATAATGATCAATATATACATTAGAAGGATTGGAATTGTAAATTTTATTAAACAACCTTATAAGTATGAAGTATTTAATATGTATATTTAGCAATGTTGCATTAATCGTTATCGGCATAATATCAGCGTGAGGAAAAAATCGGAAAAATCGTAATTATCAGGAAATAATCGGGAAAAAATTGTTTGGTACAAAAATATTCATTTTTTTTTTCAATTTTTTTAATATCTAAACCATCTACAACATAAAATAAATACATTGACACATAAATATGATAAAAGAACTAATATATAAGATGTTTAATATCATTTCTAGTGCCAAAATCACACATAACATTGAATCATGTCCTGAATAGTAAGTTCCGACTCCTGAGTCCCAACTCAGCCTCAAAATATCAACAAAAAACATAATAACGTATCTCATCATGTCATAATGTCATACACAATAAAATGAAGAAAATAACTAAAGTCTAATCCTATTGATGTCCTCTGCCCCTCTTGCGAGAAAATGCCACAGCTTTCCCTTTCCCTCTAGATGTAGATGCTGGTGCTGGTGGAGTTGGCAGTGGAGTCTGCTATGCTCTAGAAGTTGAAGAACTAGAATAGGAGCTATAGGAGGTAGACCACATCCTCCACTGGTGGCAGGGGTAGCCCGGGCAGGTGGTGTCACCTGGAAACATTACAATCTCCCAATTTTGAAATCCTGAAAAACTGATAAGTCTGCTGGATTTTGAATGAAATCTAAACTTTCTCCATATGAAATCCAATGAGGCCGGAACCACTCTCAAACATCCTGAGTCATTTCATGGTAATGTTAAAAATTTAAGTAAAAGGATGAAAATGAAGATTAAGGAGAATGTCACTTTTACTTTAAGAATTTAACATTACCATGAATAGCATATCAATACTAGGGCCTAGACTTGATCATTAAGCTGCCCCACTCAAAAATTATTTGTTTCTTTCAAAAAAATTGCATTTAAAACATTTAGCATCCCTTAAAAAACAAAAAAAAACATTATAAAACCTCCCTGCCAGAGACCCCCATGATCATTTCGATTGTTATCGTGATAAATTCGAATTTATCGCGATAATTTCAGTTTATCACGATAATTTCATAAAAATCATGCAAAAAACATTACCTGCGATAAATTCGTATAAAAATCACGATAAAATCGTTTTATCGAAAAAATCACGATAAAACGATAAAATCACGAATTTATCTCGATTTTCACGACACTAATGCTACCCATGCTTATATCATCATGCATCATTATGCTGCCCATGCTCATGTCATCATGCTGCTCATTATGCTGCCCATACATCATGTTGCTCATGATCTCATACATCATGCTGCCCATACATCATGCTGCTCCTGATCTCATACATCATGCTGCCCATACATCATGCTACTCATGATCTCATACATCATTATGCTGCCCATGATCTCATACATCATGCTGTTCATGATCTCATACATCATTATGCTGCCTTTGCTAATGTGCCCATCATGCTGCTATTATAACTTCTCGTTGCTTTACATAGCCATATGCATATCAGCCTTAGTTGCTTGCTATGGCTTGCAGCCAAGTAGAGCAGCTAGGCTATAGTTGCACACTCCTAATATATGTGCATTAGGGCTGTCCTCCTTCATGACCGAGTTAGGCCCTTTCTGATGACTGTGTTAAGATCATCTCCTAGGGCTGCTTGGAACAGCGTATTAGGGCCTCCATTTTAGGGCTGTTAGGACAGCATATTAGGGCATTCATTGACTGTGTTTAGGGCTGCTTAGAACAGTGTATTAGGGCCTCCATTTTAGGGCTGTTAGGACAGCATATTAGGGCATTCATTGGCTGCGTTTAGGGCTGCTTAGAACAGCGTATCAGGGCCTCCATTTTAGGGCTTTTAGGACAGCGTATTAGGGCATTCATTGACTGCGTTTAGGGCTGCTTAGAACAGCGTATTAGGGCCTCCATTTTAGGGCGTCATCAAACTAGGCCAGCATATTCTTTTTGTGTCTCTCCTTCTCCAAAAACCCAAGATGTGGAGAGGAGATCACGTCAAGAATGTGTGTCCAAATGACTTCAAGTCCTTGCCAATTTATACTAAAATGTAGATGATGAATAGGCATGACTATTGGGCTTTTGAGCCTACACAAGTCGCTGGTCGGCTTGATAATAATTCCATAATCAAAATAAATTCATAACTTCATAAATACATATCGGAATCGAATTACCTTTAGATCAATCCTACACCTCTCGATGAGAGGGATCCAATAAAAATATCAGTTGCCATAAATAAGCTGACCCACATGGAGTTTGGCCCTAGTTGCCAATTTTAACCCTCCCTCTCAACTAGGGAGAACGCCATCCGCTGATCCATATGTCTGACTGTACTGTCTCTGCCATCAGTGCCCTGCACTACTCTGCTCAGCTCTGCTAGCGCTGCTGGCTCTACTCAGCTCTGCTGGCTCTGCTCTGCTCTACTCAGCGCTGTTGGCTTTGCTTTTCTATGCTCAGCTCTGCTGGCTTTGCTCTATTCTGCTCAGCTCTGCTCTGCTCAGCTTGGCTCTGCTGAACCACGAAGAAGAAGAATTGATCGAGAATGGCTCATACCATTCTCCACTAACCCGAAGTAAGTCTTAGAGTGCGTACCACTGGTCCCAGACCAGTCTCAACCGACCTAAAGTCAGCGTCATAGTGGGTACCACTCCTACCACTGGTCCCAGACCAGTATCATCAATCTCAGAGTGTGTACCACTGGTCCCAGACCAGTCTCAACCGACTCGAACTCAGCGTCATAGTATGTACCACTCTCACTAGTCCCAGAACAGTCCTACACTGACCCAAAGTCAGTCTCAAAGTATGTATCACTGGTCCCAGACCAGTCTTAACCGACCCGAAGTCAGCGTCATAGTAGGTACAACTCCTATAACTGGTCCCAGATCAATGAAGGTCATCCTAACATAGGGAGTATGGTAGATACAACGATGCGTCCATCGGTACTACTATGGTCCCTATCCTCATTTCCATGCTCATTGATCAGATGAGAGGTACTTCCCGTGAGTCCCAAACTGCATGGGTAGGATGCCTCGACAGGAGAACTAATCAATCCTGTCCTCATAGGAGAACTAATCATCTTGCTACACAATCGCCATGGAGAACACATCATCCAGGCCTCACAGGAGAGCTAATCATCCTGCTACACAGGAGAGCAAATCATCCTGTTCCACAAGAGAGCGAATCATCTTGTCCCACAAGAGAGCGAATCATCTTGTTCCAATGCACACCACTAGGGGAGGGTGAGTCACCCTGTGGTCGTATGTTGCTCCAGTAAGAACTGCAAGTCCTCAGAGCTCACAGAGCTCAATGTATGCAACATGCAAGACCCTTGTACAAGGGTTTCTTGACGACTCCAAGTCGTTTGGGAAAATCACAGATTAGATCTTTCCTTGGGGCTCTGACAAGGTGTATCGACCTGTACATCATCTTAATGCGATGGAGCCTCCTTGCTCATCGACTTACCATATCCCAGATGATGTCTATCTACTGGAGCAATCGACGAATACGGGATTCATCAGTAATCGAATCCCACCTCTGGTTGTTACAGAGAATCACGGTGGTATGTGTTCAAACAGCTCATTGAAGAGCTTTCCCAACCAGGCAGCTTTATACGAGATCATACTCGTAGATATTTATCTGGTCTCGGCGATGCTTATGGCAACCGACTTCTGCTTCCTTCTTATCCATTATATTGAAGCAGAATCCAAAGAGACAACACTAAAAGTGCTCCAGTGATCCTCCATACTACTTGCCTAATCAACATTCGAATAATCATGTAGTTTCATATTTCCGGCAGTGTATCTCAATCCATGAGAGATTGTGTCCTAAAGACATCTCAGAAGATTCTTGGCACCAATCTAGTGAAGCTCAACCAAATATGAGCTCACAATGCTATCTGCAAAACATATGTTCAGACGGAGGTTCACCAAGAACATCAACGGGAATGAGTTTTTTTTTAAACTCAGAGGCATTTCCCAAATCTGGTCCGACATCACTCCCATATAACTTTTGAAAGTTAAGATCCTTGAGGTAGTCACAAGCTTGCAGTCCATCATACCAAATCTTTTCAGAATCTTCACCCCATATTTTACTTGAGATAGGAAAATTTCCCTTGGCTTTTGCCACACTTCAAGTCCTTGGTTCTTCATTTCAAATTCAGAAGCCAATTCCCTCTTACATTTGTGAATGAGAGGGTATGCACCTGCTAGAAAGAGGTCATCCATGTACAACACTAGTCTGAGAGGTTTGTCAGCTTCAACCTTAAAGTAAAGGTTAGGATCGGCTTCACTCCTAGTGAATCCCAGCTTCATCAAGTAGCTATCGATCCTCTCATACCATGCTCGTGGTGCTTGCTTCAGCCCATAGAGAGCCTTCTTCAACCTGCATACATGAGATTTTCAATCATAAATCTCAAATCCTTCAGGTTGCTCCACATAGACCTCTTCTTTGATCGAATCGTGCAAAAACGCGCTCTATCCATTTGATGTAGGTTCCATCCTTGTGAAGCCACAAGGGCTATGATCAAGCGGATGGTCGTATATCTGGCAACAGGTGCAAATATCATAGTCTATACCTTCCTTCTGGGAGAAACCACGAGCAAAAAAATGAGCCTTATACTTTTCCGTACTTCCATCTGCTGCATGCTTTATCTTGTAAAACCATTTGGAAGTAACAACTGTCTTGTCCTGGGGTCTGGGAACTACTTCCCAGACATCATTCTTCATAATAGACTCATATTCTTCGGTCATAGCATCCTTCCATACTTGATGCTTGACAACATTTGAGAATGATGAAGGCTCATTTTGTATGATCGTGCTCGTGATAGTTAGGTATCCCTGATACCTGTTAGGTTTCTTACTTTCACGAAAGGTTCCTTGGAGTGCAGCATGTCCTTCAGCATCATCAAGTATCCCCCTAAGCCATGAAGACCTCTTCCTAGAAGAGGAAGGCTCATGTGGATGAGGATCAATCGGATCCATGGGTTCTTCTACATCAGACATTGATTCATCATCCTTTTCTTTTGGTTCCCTGGTGTTGACTTCTTGAGAGCTCCTCAAAGCCAGAAGATTGTCCACCTTGCTGAGAGCCATATCTTCGTCAAAAGTGACATCATGACTAATCACAACTTCCCTTTGACCGGCAGTGAACATTTCTTCAGGAGTCTTGGAACCCAATGCTTGATGAGGGCATCGATTTTGTACATATATGGTGGTGTTTGTAGTTTCAGCCCATAGAAACTTCAGAAGTCTTTGATCGTGTAGCATGGCCCGGACATCTTCCACAATCGTATGGTTCTTCCTTCCCGCCACACCATTCTGCTCAGGAGTATGTGATGTAGTATTCTCCCTCTTAATGCCAGCCTCAGATATGCCTAAGTGAACCAACTGTAATATATCGGAGGTCTTGTTTTGGCTTGAGGGGAATGGTCTCCTTTTGAGCTTTCCTTCGGCACATCTTGGACATACACCTTCTTTCTCTACTCAGAATTTGGGCATCCTTGTCACCATTTGTCTTACACCGAGTATAGCTTTATAATGAAGGGGGGGAAACCTTTGATGCCAAAGTTCGGACTGAAGAGATGTGTCATAAGACATGATACCTAGCGGACTTCCATTGACCTGATATAATGAATCAACATGAAACGTAAGAGTAAAGGCATCTTTAACATTGTTTTTCGATACATGTACCTTGCCATTGTTGAAGGTTACCTTGTAGCCTTTGTCTTCCATTGCCGAGATGGACACTAGGTTCTTTTTGAGGTCAGGTGCATTTAATACATCCTAGAATTTCTAGCCTTCTTGAATGGTTGTCCTCTTCCTTGATTCCTAGCTCTTCTCTTACCTTTGCTATTGAATTTGTCATTCCTTTGATTGCCATCAGAGGGATTTTGATCATCGTCCCAGCGTGAGTTCTTTCTATCAAGGCACTCCCTTACATAGTGACCTGCTTTATCGCAGATGTAACATCGTCATTTTCTTCCACCCTTAGGTCCACCCTTTCCTTTTGATTTAGTCCCGAAATTATTTCTTTTCTTAGCATGAGAAGTAAAGGCAGTAGGAGGACCTTTAGGCATGGGCATTTCTTGCTCTTCTTCCCTTGTTTCTTCTTGAATGCAGCCATTAATTCCTCAAAACCAGGAATTACATTATTGTTCAGAAGAGTATCCCTGAACACGTACCATTCAGATGGTAATCCTCCAAGAGTCATGACTGCCATTTCCCTATCAATAATAGCCTCCCCAATAGATAGGAGATCATTCTTGATCTCAGTTATTCTTAAGAAGTATGCTTGCATACTCTCATCTTTACCCTTCTCGATTTCCCTCAGCTTATTTCTAAGAAACAAAACTTGATTTGCATCATTAAATTTAAATAAACTCACCAGTCTATCATAGATTTCCTTGGAGGTGTTCAGGTCAAAGATGTAGACCACCAAGTGCTTGTCGATAGAGTCCCGGATGATATTTTGTTTTGACTTCTCCGGTTTTCCATTTGTTCCATGCAGCAGCGGATGCATTTGATGGAGGCTCAACAATATTGCCTTTCACATGGTCAGCACTCCTTGATCTTCTACGGTTAGATCGATAGACATCTTCCATCCGTGATAGTTAGCTTTCTCATGAAGCTTGCCTTTGGTAGAGTGTTGAGGACCTCGTAGTTCTTTTAGGATAGCCTCGCCAATCTTCTCTTCGATGATTGCTCTTGCTCTTGCTCGGGCTTTGCCTTCACCTCAGCTCTGATACCATGTTAAGGTATGGTATGTTATATGCTTATAAGTTTACTTCTTTTTCTTATTATATTCCATATATTAGCAATCACATATACATAAAGTAAAGTGCAGATAGAACATTAAACGATCGACAGAAAACAAGCCAAGACAAGAGACACAAGATGTGGCGGCTAGCCAGGGACAAACCCCACAATGTGTGGGGAAACCCTTTAAACAAATCTTCTTTTATCTTCAATAATTAGCAGAGAGAAATAGTATAATAAATCTGATTTATATCAGCAGTATCAAACACTAGATCAGCAGCATCAGCATGAGCAGCTTCATCATCAAACTAGGGCAGACGATATCTCACAAATCGACTGTCAGATCGGCATGATTCCACCACCAGAAGTTGTGGCTTCCATAGGAGGTTCAAATGAACCTACAGCACAATTCATATGAGGAGATCTTCTAGTCCACGCAGGTCAAACTTTAATTCTACAGTTGCAGCTTTATTTTCAGCAGCTTCCTTCAAACTAGGGCAGTTGATATCTTGCAAACCGTCCGTCGGATTGACTTGATTACACCACCAAAAGTTGTGGCTTTTAGAGGAGGTTCAGATGAACCTACAATGTAGTTCAGATGAGGAGATCTTCTAGTCCATGCAGGTCAAACTTTACTTCTACAGTTACAGCTTCAGTTTCAACAACTTCCTTCAAACTAGGGCAGTCGATATCTTGCAAACCGTCTGTCGAATTGACTTGATTCCACCACCAAAAGTTGCGGCTTTTAGAGGAGATCCAGATGGACCTATAATGCAGTTCTAAGGAGGAGATATAATGGTCAACGTTAGTCAAACTTTGGATCTGCAGTTGCAGCTTCAAGTTCAACAGCTTTCAGCTTCACATGTGTGAGAGAGAGACCCTTTTATGCGCAGTAGAGAAGAGACCCTTTTATGCGCAGTAGAGAGAGAGAGAGAGAGATGAGATGAGATGAGTGAGTCCAAATGAGGAAAAGTCCTCCTATATTTATACACAACGTTGGTGTTTGAATAGATGCGACTATTGGGCTTCTGAGCCTACATGAGTTGTAGGTCGGCTTGATAATAATTCCATAATCAAAATAAATTCACATCTCCATGAATAATTATCAGAATCGGATGATCTTTATATCAATCCTACATCTCTCGACGAGAGGAATCTAATAAAAATATTATCAACCATGAATAAGATGACCCACATGAACTTTTCCCTGGTTGCCTATTTTAACACTGCTTCACTGATGTTGTCGAGACTTTCAGTGTGACAACCACTTGTCAATTTCATTGACATTTTCACCCCTTTGTCAGCTGAAAGGAGAGATAATATTCTTTAAATTATATCTGAATTCTGAGCTCCCCCCCTTCAGGTGTAGGAGAGTGTCACTGTTGTACTCCCCCATTCAACTGCATGAGAGTACCATCATCGTTTCGCTATTGGCTGCACTATGTGTGATTGTAGTCAGTTGTAGAACTAAGACAATCTTTTGGTTGTCGATGACCATTCCCAAGGACCGATCCATTCATAATATATCTTCAATCTGGCTGATTTTTTGTTGTTGCGACATTTTTCTGAGGAATGATGGGGCTTGCCACAATGGCGACAAGGATGGAGATCAAAACACTGATCTTCCATATGACCGGTTCTTTGACAATGAGAACATTTTGGTTGGACATCAACTTCAGGTTGCGTGCAATTCTGTTTGTCTGCAACTTTCTCAAAACCTGTTGAGGTGTGTTGTGCAATAAATCATGCACTGACAAACATAACTGGCTTGGAATAATCTAGGATATGTAAGTTGGTGTCATCAAAGACATATCCTAAGCCGCGTCGATTCTTGTTATTTTGAATTTCTTCCCAGGCCTTGATGATGGGTTTGGAAGAAATTTTAATTGGAACAACTTTGACACTTGAAGTTGTTGGGATGAATGACTTATCATCTGGATGGTTCAAAGACTGGAAAGTATCACTCTTTTCTTGCAATTCATTCCTTTGAAGTTGTAATTCGAGTTGAAGAAACTCAATGGCTTAATGTGTTTGTCGTAGATGTTGTGAAAGATCAGCAAGAGTTTCTTTGTTGATGTGCACCATGTCTTCATCACTGGAGATGATCAAACTGTCAAGAATGTTTAACCACTGAATATGTTGTGCCATCTGAACTTTCTCACTTGAAATCAGGCTCTCTTGTCGTAGATGTTGTGCTTTGAACTGTTTCACTTGATTTTGTTACTTGAATGATAGGCTAGCTTGCTATGGGACTTGAATGGCACACTCACTTGATTTGTTGCTTATTGCACTTGCTGGGAACACTTGCTAGAGTTGTAGAACTTTCTTGCTTAAACTCTGGAATTCACGCTCGCTTGCTGTCTATCTCAGCTTGCTTGATTGGTGTTAGAGTTGAACTTGTTTGGTTGCTTTGATGGTTGCTACAATGAAATTCACTATGGCTCTCTTGAAGGTTTGAAATTTGTACGGTTTTGACACAAATTGCTTGAATGAATACTCACGCTTGCTTGCAAGAGATGTGAACTTGTTGCTTGTTTGCTTTAGAGTTAAAATTCATGCATTCACTTGATTCTGCTTAAAGGAAGGGTGTCGAACACTATCAAAAATGCACCCAAAAAATGCTTAATGACTTTAATGACTCACATAAAAGAAGGAATTCACTTGTCCTAATTTGACTAAGTTGAAGAGAATTGACACACTTGACTTTTGATCAAATCAAAACGTGGGTGTCAGTTTTCAACCGAGAATGCACCCTTACAATTCAATGCAATTTGAGTTTGATTACAAGTTCAATAATGTTGACGTAAACTGTGCTCTGAAATGCTTTAACTTGATTAAGTGAATTTGCTTGTTGAGGTAGAATGTTGATGTTGACAATCTTTAATTATGAGTTGTAGTGCTGCAAATGCATGTGTTGAGCTTAATTATCCTTCCTTGCAGCTACTTCGTTACATGTGTTGTGCTTTCTTGTAATGAACTTTATGTGTGTGGTAAATGCAATCATTTATGTGTCAAAACTAGACACAAATCATAAGCAACAACATGAAGCCATAAAAACACTCACCATCACAAATACACATGGTGTACCTAAAATTCCCTTATTCAATTTTGGGTGGATCTAGGACACAAGAACCACAAAAAATATGCCTTTTTATTATACAAGTGAAAACCAGCTCTTACACCCAAGAACAACTTTTCAATTACAATATTTTGGTTGTTTGGACCCTTTTTCAAACAACAAATTCACTTTAATGACTGCTCCTTCACTCTCAAAATTATCCACCACTTATCACTCCAAAAAGTTACAAATTAATAAGCTCACCTTATCACTCCATGACAAAGCTTTAAAAAATACTTTTAAGAAGCTCACCTTATCACTCCATTACAAAGCTTTGGTTTTTAAAATGCTTTTACATAAATCCCATTAAGAAGTTCATTTCACATTATGTGAGAAAAAATGAAGAAATATACTAACACTTATCTTAACCACTTATGATTTGAAGCCACGTGAAATTCCATTTTAATTTTCTACCTTGAAAATTTATCTTTAGATTTTGTGTCCTCTACACATTCCTCCAAGCTTCAAAGTGCAATTAAACGGAAACTTTGCTCACAGCTTTGGTCATGAACACCAGTCATAAACTGCTACATTGAATTTAATTCCAGAAGCCGATTTCACAAAACTTAACACCGCAATGTTGAAATCTCACTTGTAAGGCAAATAGAAAGTAATTTCGAGAACAAAACATTGTTGCAGAGCCACAGAAACACGAAATTTGCTGGGTGCAACCATCATTTTCTACGAACTCAATTGAGATATTTTCCAAACATTTGCAGGCGATTCGGATCCAGAGGTTAAAGAATCAAACAAAACCGATTCAGGGCATAAAACA
The DNA here is from genome assembly GCA_000404065.3 of Pinus taeda. NCBI lineage: Eukaryota > Viridiplantae > Streptophyta > Pinopsida > Pinales > Pinaceae > Pinus > Pinus taeda. The sequence goes on from APFE030598688.1 coordinate 77,440, forward strand.
TATAAGCCATAATTTGCAGAATTTGCAACTTCGCAGAAAATATGGCAAACTTACATTTGACTTCGTCACTTGAGCTTCCAGAAAACAGCATAACACCAGCCACTCTAGTTGCACAGCCGTCTAAGTGTCTCCAGCAAAATCATTCCCATCTCTTCTCTCTAAAAAATGTGTTAATCACAGTGAGTTTTATCTTCCTTGATTTTGATTGTACACAGCACACGACAAAGTTTTATGGGCCTCCTCACTAGCTGGCTTGGAACGAAGCTCTTGCAACTAACTTTCTGTGAACATCGGCTCTTTGTTTTCTTGAAGACGGGGCACCGCACAGCAGCAAATGATCCATCTCCTTAAACTCTTATTTCTTCTCCATTTTATCCTTATAGAAGATCTTGGTGAAAGACCTCAGTCTTTAAGCGAAAATTCAATAATGAATTCTTCTATGATTGGTATTGTAAATGATGTCGATGATTGTTCTTCCTAAAATCACTTCACATGTGTCCCTGTAAATTACAAGATACTCAATTGTTCTTTTAAAAAAATGCAAGAAGCCATGCATTTTTTTCGCAAACATGGCAGCAAACATAAAGTTGACACAATTGTTATGGAATTTTATGATCCTTGCACGCAAGATACGCAGTCACATAAATTTTTCTGAAAAAAATTCAGATGAATGCCCTTGTGCACGGTCTATGCTCTCACCGTGAATAAAAATGACCTTTAAATGAGCATGGAAGTGGAAGAAACCACGCGTTAATCGAAGTGCCCAAAGCCACTGTGATCTACAGTTGCAGGCCCTTCTTCACTCCCAACCGTATTAAATGATCAATGTTGCTCAACGTAGAGCCACTTTCCTTGTGTGTTATGAATTTTCTCTTGTTTCCAGTCATAGTCCTCTGCGGATCTATTCCTCCACAACTGCAGGCTCCCGTTGAAGGCTTTGAATGCAGCCTCCTCCCTAGCAATAGCTCTCAAGCGATTCTCATGCCAATACAAGTGCGCAGCCTCATGTAGCTCTCAGGCAGTCAATATAGGTATGTAGCCTCACACAGGCCTCACGTAGCTATAATACCACATATTGAAAAAATGAAATTAACTCAGACAAATATATAAAGCACACATAATAAACCAAACACAAAATATTGGCGGAAAAGATTGAAGCCTCATACTTCCTCAGGTATTCTCACTCTCATTTTCATTAAAATAATTGAATATTGTGTTACAAATAAATAGATGAGAGACAATGTTCTCAAGATAGTGCGTGCTATCTTAGACACCTTTGGTTGAGATAATTTCTCCTTTAGTTGAGATAATTTCTCACCAGACACACACCAATATAGGATTTACCTAAACTAACTCCTATCTTAGAGGAACAACCTAAGAGTTAGGCACAAATTCCTAACTTGGAATATTTAATTTATTTATTTATTTTTGGATTTATTATTCTTTTGTGAGAGAGGCTAACATAATTTAAATGCATTTAAAAAAATTAAATTTTGTTTTCAGTGTTGAACAATTAAACGCCCCAGTATGTTTGATACATTAAACACACTGGAGTGTATGTTTCAAATAACTGCACCAATTATGAGAGTTCTTTTTGGCTGAAAATCATTTGATTTATGTATAAAATATATTTAATGGTTTCTGTATTTAGTGGTATAGGTTATATATTCATAAAAGATGTCTGAAAAGTTAAGTAGCAAAAATATTGATCGGCACAATGATACCACATCTAAAAAAGTAGAAAAGGCAAGTTTTGTGTACATTGTTCAAAATTTATATGTTTAAACTATATGTGAGTTTAGCTAATATGTATTGGTTAGTGTGTGTTATGTAGAGACATAAAATGACGAAGGTCGATAATATTATTTCTAATCTAAGTGCAGAAGATCATAAAAGTCTGATAGAAAAATTGCAGAAGGCTGATGAATCAGTGGAATGAAAAAACATTATTCAATATGAGTTTTTTTCATTATTAATATACTTAAGAATATTAGATAACATGTTTCAAACTATTTATTAATTCATATATGTTTAATGTTCTACAGGGAGCAACAAAAAGGAAAAGATCAATGTCATTCTAAGAAGAAAAAAATGATAAAACATGTAAATGATGATGAATTGGTTGTTAGCTCATCTAGCGTGGTGTTAGACGTTAATGAAAGGGGTTTTTACAAAACTATGAGGGATATAGTGCAACAAATGTATAGACGTACATTCCACTTACAATATAATAATCAATCCAATGGTTCCAAAAAGCAAATTATATCTAAACTACAAGAAGCCTCTCCAGAGCAATGGTTAATGAGACGTCAAACTTGCAATAGCAAAAACATAATAACAAAAAAAATCCTTCAAAAGGTAATATTCCTAAGTATAATGATTTTCTAGAATTATATGTATATATTACTACAAACCATTCATTTATATTTAGTTTTCATATGTCAATATAAAATAGTTTATTGCTTTTTTCAGGAAGATTATGAAAATACCAAAGGAACAATGAGCTGATATGTGAAACATGCCAGTAGGAATGTCCAAAAAAGTGTACAAGGAGATGGTAAAATAAATGGACATAATTGCATCATAGGAAGAGTCATCTCAACAAGAACATGCTTCAAATGTATGTAATCAAGGTTGACTTTGTACATATAAACAAATAATTTAGCACTAAATCTTAATTTTCAAGTATTTTCTTGCAGAAAAGAAAACAAAATGGAACTCATTCAGCACATAAAATAGGACGACAAGAAGAAAAGGGCTGATATCAAAGTTTGTGAGTAATTGTTAATATTTCCTTATAGCAATTCAAGGTTTCATTTTTGTATATTTTAAGTTGTTTTACAACAACCATCCTTGAATGTGTTCAAATAGGTGCTAACATACAAAGAAGAGCTCATGTCGGTGCATAGAGGGAGCACAAAATTTGACGAAGACTGGACATAAGCTTGCCAAGGTGATGGGATGGTCACATGGTGATGCTGGGAGAAATTTTAAATGTTTTTGTTAAGAAACTGTAAATATTTACATTAGGAAGTGAGTTTTGTTGGAAGAATTATTTCCTAATGTAAATATAGTTTCAATTTCCTTGTTTGTAAAGAAGATGAAAAGATTCAACTCTTGTGACCCTTGGTTTTCCCATGTTATCTCTATTTTAAAGAGAAAAGGTGTTTGAGAGGGGGGAGGAAGAGAGGAGAAGCTCCAGAGTGAGGAGAAGGGACAGAGGTCAAAATAGGCTTGGGATGCATAGCCCACATTGTATATTTGGCTAGGTTTAATGTATATTTGAATTTGATTAATGGGAAACATGTTTATATGCCTATATGTTTGTTAACTTCTCTGTATATATATTGTTAATAAAGTTGTTGGTCTTTGGAGAAAATTGATGCTTTGGTTCATGTACAATTTGGAGTTGAACATATATACACTTGTGCGTATGGGTTAGATATCGAGATGATGTTAGGAATCATGTTTTGACATTGTATTTTATATTTTTTTCGTAGTTCCTATTGATGTGTTTAGAATCTATGTTGTTGCTTAGAATATTTATGTGTGTGTTACTAATGTTGGTGTATTGTAGTGTCATTTGTGTGTTTTAGATGTTATGTATTGTTGATACACTGTTATTGGGCCTATAATAGTTCAATGCACAGGGTCTGTGGCAGGGATAACGTAGTAGATGTGTTTGAGCCCTGAGATTGGAATGTGATATGTTGGTTTAGTTATTGATTCCCCTTAGGTTAGTAATGGTGCCCTCGAGAGTTGATCAAACAAGCTAGTAGCTTATATTTTATGCTAGTACTTTTTGAGTCGTTGTAGCTATAAAGTGTCTACATATGGAGAAAAATAGAGCACCCTATTTTATTGAATGTTGTCAAAACCCTTTTAGATTGGTTCCTGATTAGTAAGTTCTATTTAGCCTTGGAAAAGAGGTGAAGGAAGGTGTATGAGATCACTTATTGTGTCAAGGACCCACTCAAGGATGTTGGAAGTCGATTGGGAACAAGGCTGAGTCGTTTCACCTTCTTGAAACTGTAATATAGTTTTTTTGAGGTGCTACGAAGTCATTTCGCAACGCCTACACGATTCTAACTGCGCTACGAAATTATTTCATAGTGCTTATAAGCAAAAGTTTTAGGGTTGTGTGTTTGGTTTCTAAATTCCCATTTGGCCTACCCGTTGCACCGTTTGATAACTTTAATCCTATGTAATTGGATGAGGTGAGAGAAATATCTCTCATGGCATTTATCAAAACAAATCCATATTCTTGTATGGACTGCATATGTTAAAGGGTCCATGAAATATTGTTGAATTGGATAGGAAAACATAGTTGTGCATAGAGTTAGCCTGGGGTATTGGTAGTTAGGGTAACTCGATCTGACATCAAGTGGTATCAAAGCACAACTACATTCTTTGGAAAACATCAGAGCATGTTCGCTCTTTGGTGATGCAACCATAATAACAAAGATTGGATTTTAGAGTTATAATACAACTAAAAGTGAAATGAAGTGATAGTGGAGATGCTTGCATGTCAAGAAGAGTCGATCCATGTATAGATGGAATTTCTAGGTTTGAGACAACTTGACAATGAAAAGTGGTTGAAGAGGAGAAGAACCTTACATCAAGAGGGGGACAAGGTGAACACTTGGGAAGTGAGATGTCGCAAGGGAGTGAAGAGTTAATATGCCCTTGAGGAAAAGTAAGTGTATTGGTTGGAGAGGAATTGGTTTAGGAAGTATATCCAAGAAATATTGTGGAAGATGTGATTTTGTTATAGATATTATAAAATTGAATATGATGTTTATGCTAAATTGATCATTAAAATAATTGTGTTTGCAGGACTAAATTGGTGGTAGCTCTCATAGAAAGTAATATATGTCAAAGAAGGAGCATGGAAAATTTCTAGATGAATAAACGGTGACATAACCCAACAACAAAATAAATTTGTTGAAAACTAAGAAGAGTGAGCAGTTGAAGTTGTAACAACCAACAACTTTGAAAGTAAGTGAGCAAGAGTGCTCAAGAACAAGTTCTACTATAGAGAACCTAGAGAAGAGAAGATACCAGGAGGATGAATTGGTATGGGTGACAAGCAACAGACTTATTATAGATAAAAGAAAGGCTTGTTGTATCTCACTAGTGGACAAGGAGAGTTAACGAGAGAGAGAGTTGAAGATGATTGTTATTAGTCATAGCAAGGGTTAAGAGGAAAGTCACAAGTAGAAGAAGAAAAGTGATAAAGCAGTTGGACTCAAAAGAATGAGTGATGAAGGATTTGAGAAGGAGATGGTTGAGTTAAGAGCAGAACTCAATCATGTGAAACAATTGCTACAAGAAAGTCAAGATGACCAGAGTTATGGTTAGATAATGAGAAAAAAGAAGGTGATATGGCATTCCTTGCAAAGGAAGATGAGACAAAAGATGCATGTCAACTGGCAGAAGAACTTAGAGCGGCTAAGTGTGAAATCGATGTTTCATATGTAAATTTGGACAAGGATTGTTCTTTGATGGATATGAAATAAGATAAATTGAACAGGAGTTCATTACCAACTTATTGAACAATTAGAGTAGCTCAGATCAACAAGAGGATATAATAGTTGAGAAATCAAGTAAAAAGTATCACGTTTTTAAATCTAATAGTTTGTGAGTGATTGCAAGTGAAGATCAATAATTTGAAAATGTGATTGTACGTTTTGATGGGAAATTGAAACTTTATGAAGAAATGGTTGAGATTGAGGAGTAATTTGAAGACATGTCTACAGAGGTTTCAATTGTTGAATTTGTACATGATAATTTTACACCAGGGAAAGCAAGCAAAATGAGGTAGAGTTTTTGGAGGAATGGTTGGTAGAAGATCCACTTGATGGATATTGCATAGATGTTATAGACACAATTCAAGAATATTTTTTCTAAAATATATGAGGATCTAGAATTCTTGGAAGAGAGGATAATGAACCAAGGGTTGCATATTCAAAATGCAAAATCAAGATTGGGAAAGGAGAACATTGTCTTGGATGACAATGAAAATAAAACTACAAGCTACAACCAGCAGGTTGTAAAGGAAAAAAAAACCAGAATTAAATAAAGATTGTTTAAATTTTGTAACAAGAGAAGTTATGTAGTAGCATGAAGACAACAAATTTCAGCCAAGGAATCAATTAGGAGATGAAATTGACAAAAGGAAATCAAGAAGGTATAGTTGGTTGTACGAAGAGACAACCTATGATTTTGAAGAATTTTTTTTTATCAATTTATTGGCAAGTTTGAATAGTTCAACAAGAAGTAAAGTTCAGATTTCATAGCAAAAGCAATAGAAGAAGGTATACGTTTATTAAACATTTAGGAAGATTTTTAAGTTTCATAGTGCATGTGATGGTAGAGGAAGGTGAGAATATTAGCAACAACCTAGAGCAAGGAGTGCTCGAAGGGTTCAAGAGAAGAGAAGCAGGAAGATGCCAAAAGCCCAAACTAAGGATAAAGTTTGGTGAGGTATCATGTAGCAAGGTCGAGACTTGTTAATACAGAGGCATGTTGCATCTCATGAGTTGAGGTTGTTATGAGAAGACCAAATTCATATGACTAAGAGGTCATAAATTTTTGTACCTTGGGAGTCTAATGCAAGTGCATATATGGAGCAAAACATTCGATGAAGATTGGACAAAATCTGTGATGGGATGATCACATGGTGATTCTAGGAGAAATTTTATATGTTTTTATTAAGAAATTGTAAAATTTACATTAGGAAGTGAGTTTTGTTGGAGGAATTATTTCTTAATGTAAATACAGTTTTAGTTTCCTTGTTTCTAAAGAAGATGAAACAATTCATCTCTTATGACTCTTGGTTGTCCTATGTTAGATATCTTTTAAAGAGAGAGTATTTGAGAGCGAGGAGGATGACAAGAGAAGCTCCAGAGCGAGGAGAAGAGATAGAGGTTGGAAGAGGCCTGGGTTGCATATGCCCACATTGTATATCTTGCTAGGTTTAATGTATATTTGAATTTGATTAATGAGCAACATGTTTATATGCCTTTGCGTTAATTAACTCCTCTATTTGTATATTTTTATTGAAGTTGTTGATATTTGGGGAAAATTTATACTTTGGTTCAAGTACAATTTGGAGTTGAATATATATACACTTGTGCGTATGGGTCAGAGATCGAGGTGATGTCAAGAATCATGTTTTAAAGCTATAATCTATATTTTGTTTTAGTTGCTACAGTCTATATTGTTGGTATGAATATTGATGTGTGTGTTACTACTGTTGGTGTATTGTAGTGCCATATGTGTGTTGTAGATGCTACGTATTGTTGATATACTATTATTGAGCCTGTAAAATCTCAATGCACAGGGTATGTGGTAGGGATAACATGGTAGATGTGTTTGGGAATGTGATATGTTGGTTTGGTTGAGGCTTCCCCTAAGGTTAGTAATAGTGCACTTGAGAGTTGAACAAACATGCTTGTAGCTTATAGTTTGTGCTAGCACAATATGATTCATTGTAGATATAGAGTGCCTGCGCATGGAGAAAAACAAAGCACCCTATTTTGTTGAATGATGTCAAAACACTTTTAGATTCGTTCCTGATTGGTAAGTTCGAGCTAGCCTTGGAAAATAGGTGAATGAGGGCGTATGAAATCACTTACTGTGTCAAGGACCCACTCAAGGACGTTAGAAGTTGATTGGGAACAAGGTCAAATCCTTTGACCTTCCCAAAACCACAATACAAATTTTTTGGGAGATACAAAATATTTCATAGTGCCTATAGGTAGAAGTTTCAAGGTTGCATGTTTGGTTTCTAAATAATTGTTTTTCCTACCTATTGCACCATTTGATAAGTTGAATCCTATGTAATTGGGTGAGGTTAGGAAAGAGTTTCGAAGGTGAGAGAAAGATCACTTATGGAATTTATCAAAAGAAATTCATATTCTTGTATGGATTGCATATGTTATAGGGTACATGAAATATTGTTGAATTGGACAGGAAAGCAGAGTTATGCATGGAGTTAGCCTGGGGTATTAGTAGTCGGGGTAACCTAGTCTGTCCTCAAGTGGTATCAGAGCATAGCTATGTTCTTTGGAGAACATCAACACATGTTCACTCTTTGGTGATGTAGTCAGAATAATAGAGATTGCATTTTAGAGTTACAATACAACTGAAAGTGAAATGAATTGATAATGGAGATGCTTACATGCCAAGGAGTGTTGATCCATGTAGAAAAGGAATTTCCAAGTTTGAAGACAACTTGACAATGAAAAGAGGTTGAAGAGGAGAATAACCTTACAACAAGAGGGGGACAAGTTGAATTCTTGGGAAGTAAGTGAGATGATTGTAGGGGAGTGAAGAGATGATATTCTCTTGAGGAAATACAAGTGTATTGGTTGGAAAGGAATTGGTTCAACAAGAAAATTCAAGAAATATTATGTAAGGTGAGATCTTGTTAAAAATCTTATAGAATTGAATATGATATTTATGCTAACTTGGTCATTAAAAGGATTGTGTTTACAGGACTGAATTGGTATCAACTACCATAGCAAGTAAGTTACGTCAAAGAAGAAGGAGCAAGAAAATCTCTTAGATCAATAAATAGTGACAGAACCCAACAACAAAATAAATTTGATAAAAAATAAGAAGATGAGTAGTTGAAGATGCAACAACTGAAAAAATTGAAAGCAGAGGAGCAAGAATTCTCAAGAAGAGGTTCTACTGCAGAGAACTAAGAGAAGAGAAGATACCAGGAGGATGGATTGACATGGGTGACAAGTAGCAGACTTCTTATGGAGAAAATAAGGGCTTGTTACAACTGACTAGTGGACAAGGAGAGTTCATGAGAGGAAGAGATGAAGATGACTGTTATTTGTCATAGCAGGGGTTCAAAGGAAAGTCACAAGCACAAGAAGAAAAGTGTGAAAGTAGTTGGATTCAAAGGAATGAATGATGAAGGATTTTAGAAGGAGATGGTTGAGTTAAGTGCATAACTCAATCAAGTGAAAAAATTGCGACAAGAAAGTCAAGATGACCAGAGTTATGGTTGGATAACATGGAAGAAGAAGCTGAGATGACATTCCTTGGAAAGGAAATTGAGACAGAAGATATATATCAAATTGGAAGAAGAAATGAAAGTAATTGAGTGTGAAGTGGATGTTTTATATGTCAATTTGAAGAAGGATTGTTCTTTTATGGAGAGGAAATCAGATAAATTGAAGAGAATTGCATTGACAACTTGATGAACTACTAGAGTAGCTCGGATTAGCAAGAAGATGTAATAGTTGAGACATCAAGTAAAAAATATCATGTTTTTAAATCTAACGATTTGTGTGTGCTTGTAGGCGAAGATCAACAATTTGAAAATGTGATTGTACATTTTGATAAGGAATTGAAACTTTTTGAAGAAATGGTTGATATTGAGGAGTACTTTAAAGACATGTTTACAAACATCTCAATTATTGAAATTGTAAATGAGAATTATACACCAGGGAAAGCAAGAAAAAATGAATAGGTAGAGTTTCTGGAGGAATGGTTGGCAGAAGAACCATGTGATGGATATGGCATTAAGGTTATATATACAATTCAAGAATATTGTTCTAAATTATATGAGGAGCTGGAATTCTTGGAAGAGATGATAATGAACCAAGGATTGCATATTCAAAATACAAAATCAAAATTGAAAAAGGATAAGATTATCTTGGATGACATTGAATATGAAAATGCAAGCTACAACTAGGAGATTGTAAAGCAAAAAAATAAACAATAATTAAAGATAAATTGTTTAATTTTTGTGACAAGAGAAGGTATGCAACAACCTGAAGATAGCAAATTCCAACCAAAGGCTGAATTAGAAGATGAAATTGAGAAAAGGAAAGTAGGAAGGTATACTTGGTTTTATGAAGAGATAACCTATGAGTATAAGGAAATTTTTGAGCAATGTATTGTTAATTTTGAACAGTTCGACAACAAGTGAAGTTCAGAGTTCGCAGCAGAAGCAATAGAAGAAGGTACAAATTGATTAAAGATTTGGTAAGTTGTTTAACTTTTACTTTGCAGGTGATAGTAGAGGAAGGTGAGAATATTTGTAGTAGCCTAGAGCAAGGTGTGCTCAAAAGGTTCCAAAGAAGAGAACCAGGAAGATTCCAAAAGCCTAAACTGAAGAGAAATTTTGGTGAGGTATCGTGTAGCAAGGTGGAGACTTGTTACCGTAGAGGCATGTTGCAAGTCATGAGTTGAAATTGTTACGAGAAGACCATATGCGTATGACTGAGAGGTCATAAATTTTCGTACCTTGGGAGTCTGATGCAATTGCATAGATGGAGCACAAAATTCGATGAAGGTTGGACAAAAGCTTGCCAATGTGGTGGGATGGTCACATGATGATTCTGGGAGAAATTTTAAATGTTTTGGTTAAGAAATTGTAAAATTTACATTAGGAAGTGAGTTTTGTTGGAGAAATTATTTCCTAATGTAAATATAGTTTAAGTTTCCTTGTTTCTATAGAAGATGAAATGATTCATATCTTGTGACTCTTGGTTGTCCCATGTTAGCTTTATTTTAAATAGAAAGAGTGTTTGAGATGGAGGAGGAAGAGAGGAGAAACTCCAGAGTGAGGAGAAGTGATAGAGGTTAAAAGAGGCCTGGGCTTCATATGACCGCATTGTATATATGGCCAGGTTTAATGTATATTTGAATTTGATTAATAAACTATATGTTTCTATGTCTTTGTGTTTGTTAACTTCTCTATATGTATATTGTTAATGAAGTTGTTTGTCTTTGGGGAAAATTGATGCTTTGGTTCAAGTACAATTTGGAGCTAAAGATATATACACTTATGCATATGGGTCATAGATCAAGGTGATGTCAGGAATGATGTTTTGAAGCTGTAATTTTATATTGTTGTCATAGTTGTTACTGATGTGTTTAGAATCTATGCTGCTAGTTTGAATTTTGATGTGTGCGTTACGGTGTATTGTGGTGACATATGTATGTTGTAGATGCTATGTATTGTAGATATATTGTTATTGAGCCTGTAATAGCTCAATGCACATGGTCTGTGGAAGGAATAACATAGTAGATGTGTTTGAGCATTGAGATTGGAATGTGATATGTTGTTTTGGTTGTGGATTCCATTAAGGTTAGTAATAGTATGCTCGAGTGTTGAGAAAACATGTCTCTAGCTTATAGTTTGCGATAGCACCATAGCTATAAAGTGTCTACGTATGGAGAAAAATAGAGCACCCCGTTTTGTTGAATGTTTTCAAAACCCTTTTAGATTTGTTCCTAATTGGTAAGTTCAAGTAAGCCTTGGAAAAGAGGTGAAGGAAATCATATTAAATAACTTACTGTGTGAAGAACCCACTCAAGGACATTGGAAGTTGATTGGGAACAAGGTCGAGTCGTTTCACATTCCTTAAGCAGTAATATAGTTTTTTATGGGGCGCTATGAAATCATTTCACAACGGCTACATGATTTTAACTGCATTCAACATTATTTCGTAGTGCCTATAGGTATAAGTTTCAGGGCCACATGTTTGGTTCCTAAATGCCTGTTTGGCCTACTCATTGCACCATTTGATAAGTTGAATCCTATGTAATTGGAGGAGGTAAGGGAAGACATTGGAAGGTGAGAGAAAGATCTTTAACGACATTTATCAAAATTAATTCATATTCTTGTATGGAATGCATATGTTAAAGGGTCCATGAAATATTTTTGAATTAGATAAGAACATAGAGTTGCGCATGGAGTTAGCTTGGGGTATTGGCTACCAAGGTAACCTAGTCTGTCTTCAAGTGGTATCAAAGCGAAACTACATTCTTTGGAGAACATTAGGGCATGTTCGCTCTTTGTTGATGCAGTCAGAATAACAAAGATTTGATTTTAGAGTTACAATATAGCTGAAAGTGAAATGAAGTGATAATGGAGATGTTTGCATGTCAAGAAGATTTGATCCATTTACAAATGGAATTTCTAGGTTATAATACAACTTGATAATGAAAAGAGGTTGAAGAGGAGAAGAACCTTACAGCAAGAAGGGGACAAGTTGAATTCTTGGGGAGTGAGTGAGATGATCGCAGGGGAGTGATCTGAATTTAAACCAGAACACAACAAATTAAAGATATAACCATAAATACGGAGATGCAACAGAAATAACAGTCCATTTCATTAATATAAAATACTCAAGTATACTTACAAACATAATGGCAATAACACTATCTCGGGCGATGGTAGCTTATCTCTAAGAAGAGATGTGGCAGCTACATGCCTCTAAACTGTGTTAAAATGAGGCTCAAAGGCCTATTTATTATTGAGAAACAATGGAAAACCCTAACATCCAAAACCCTAACCCTAGGACATGAAGCGTAAAACTATGGGCCCTATTTGGATAAATTGGTATGTCAACTTCCCGGGGTTGTAACTTTGGCATACGATCTCCATTTGACATGCACAATACCTCGTTAGAAATATCTATATGAGGACTACAAATTTCGAGTGGCCAACATTATTTTCTTCCCCATGTTGGCCCCCTTTTTCCCAAAAACGTCATTTAGGGCCTTAAAACGGCTCCAGAAGTTCAGGACCCAAAAAATTGCCAAAAATAGTAAATTGTGCTACAAATAAGGAAACTAAAAAATTGAAAGAAATAATGGTGGGGGTCCAAGTGGAATAGGTGGGTGGCCACCAATATTCACCTGGATCAGGGGGTGAAGATTTGATATGCTCTTGAGGAAAAGCAAGTGTATTGGTTGGAAAGGAATTGGTTCAACAAGTAGATCCAACAAAGATTGTGGAAGATGAGATCTTATTATAGATCTCATAAAATTGAATATGATGTTTATGCTAACTTGGTCATTAAAAGAATCATGTTTGCGGGACTGAATTGGTAGCATCTACCATAGCAAGTAAGCTATTTCAAAGAAGAAGGAGATGGAAAAGCCCTTAGATGAAGAAATGGTGACATAACCCAACAACAAAATAAAATTGTTGAAAACTAAGAAGCTTGAGTAGTTGAAGATGAAACAACCAACAAATTTGAAATCGGAGGAGAAAAAGTGCTCAAGAAGAGGTTCAACTGTAGAGAACCTAGATAAGAGAAGATAACATGAGGATGACTTGGTACGGGTGACAAGTATTGTACTTGTTACATAGAAAAGAAGGGCTTGTTGCAGCTCACTAGTGGACAAGGAGAGTTTAGGAGAAGAAGAGATGAAAATGACTATTATTAGTCATAGTGGTGTTTCACATGAAAGTCACAAGAAAAAAAAGAAAAGAGTCAGAGTAGTTGGACTCAAAGGAATGAGTGATGAAGGATTTGAGAATGAGATGGTTGAGTTAAGATCATAACTCAATCATGTGAAACAATTGCTACAAGAAAGTCAAGATGACCATAGTTATGGTTGGATAGTGAGGAAGAAGAAGGTGAGATGGCATTCCTTGCAAAGGAAGCTGAGACAAAATATGTATACCAAATTGGAAGAAAAACTTAGAGCAATTGAGTGTGAAATATATGTTTTATATGTAAATTTGAACAATCATTGTTCTTTGATGGAGAGGAAATCAAAAAAATTGAAGAGGAGTTCATTGACAACTTGATGAACTATCAGAGTAAATCAGATCAATAAGAAGATGTAATAGTTGAGACATTAAGAAAAAAGTCTCATGTTGTATAGGAAAGAAATAAACCAGAATTAAATAAGGATTGTTTAAATTTTTTGAAAAGAGAAGGTATGAAACATCTTGAAGACAAAAAATTCCATCCAAGGACTAAATTAGAAGATGAAATTGACAAAAGGACAACAGGAAGGTATATTGGGTTGTATTTTGGGGAAATGTTTGAGCAACATACTGGAAAGTTTGAACATTTCAGCAACAAGTAAAGTTCAGAGTTCGCCGTAGAAAAGTAGAATAAGGTACAAGTTCATTAAAGATATGGTAAGATTTTTATGATTCATTATGTAGGTAACATTAGAGGAAGTTGAGAATATTTTCATCAGCCTAGAGCAAGGAGTGCTTGAAGGGTTCCAAAGAAGAGAACCAAGAAGATGCTAAAATGCCAAACTCTGGAGAAAGTTTGGTGAGGTATCGTATAGCAAGATGGATACTTGATACTGCATAGGCATGCTGCAATCCATGAGTTAAATTTGTTACAAGAAGACCAAATGTAGATGACCAGGAGGTCATAAATTTTCATACCTTTGGAGTCTAATGCAGGTGCATAGATGGAGCACAAAATTCGATGAAGACATGAAAAAAGATTTCCAATGTGATGGGATGGTCACATGGTGATGCTGGGAAATATTTTAAATGTTTTTCTTAAGAAATTGTAAATATTTACATTAGAAAGTGAGTTTTGTTGGAGGAATTATTTCCTAATGTAAATATAGTTTCAGTTTCCTTGTTTCTAGAAAAGATGAAACGATTAATCTCTTGTGTTTCTTGGTTGTTTCATGTTAGCTTTCTTTTAAATAGAAAGAGTGTTTGAGAGGGAGGAGGAAGAGAGGAGAAGCTCCAGAGCGAGGAGAAGAGACAAAGGTCGAAAGAGGCCTGGGCTTCATATGCCCACATTGTATATCTAGCCAAGTTTAATGTATATTTGAATTTGATTAATGAGAAACATGTTTATATGCCTTGGTGTTTGTTAACTTCTCTATCTATATATTGTTAATGAAGTTGTTGGTCTTTGGGGTAAATTGATGCTTTGGTTCAAGTACAATTTGGAGTTGAATATATATACACTTGTGTGTATGGGTGAGAGATCATGGTGATGTTGGGAATCATGTTTTGAAGTTGTAATTTTATATTGTTGTCATAGTTTCTACTGATGTGTTTAGAATCTATGTTGTTGGTTTGAATATTGATGTGTGTGTTACTAATGTTAGTGTGTTTTAGTGGGATATGTTTCATGTATGATGCTATGTATTGTTGATATATTGTTTTTGAGCCTGTAATAACTCAATTTACATGGTCTGTGGTAGGGATAATGCAATTGAGTATTGAGATTGGAATGTGATATGTTGGTTTTCTTGTGGATTCCCCCGAGGTTAGTAATAGTGTGCTCGAGAGTTGAGAAAACATGCCTGTAGGTTATAGTTTGTGCTAGCACTGTTCGAGTCCTTTTAGTTGCAGAGTGCTTGTGTATGGAGAAAAACATAGCACCTTGTTTTGTTGAATGTTGTCAACACCCTTTTAGATTTGTTCCTGATTCGTATGTTCAAGTTAGCCTTGGAAAATAGGTTAAGGAAGGAACATGAAATCACTTACTATGTGAAGGACCCACTCAATGACGTTGGAATTCGATTGGGAACAAGGTCAAGTTGTTTCACCTTCCCGATACCACAATACAATTTTGTTTGGTGAGCTACAAAATTATCTTGTAGCGCCTACAGGAAGAAGTTTCAGGGCTATGTGATTGGTTTCTAAGTGCCCGTTTGGCCTACCCATTTCACCATTTGATAAGTTGAATCTTATGTAATTGGATGGGACGAGGGAAGATATTGGAAGATGAGATAAATTTATCTCATGGCATTTATCAAAACAAATTCATATTCTTGTATGCACTGCATATGTTAAAGGGTCCATGAAATATTGTTGAATTGGATAGGAAAATAGAGTTGTGCGTGGAGTTAGCCTGGGGTATTGGC
Source organism: Pinus taeda (assembly GCA_000404065.3). Lineage (NCBI taxonomy): Eukaryota > Viridiplantae > Streptophyta > Pinopsida > Pinales > Pinaceae > Pinus > Pinus taeda. The sequence goes on from APFE030598688.1 coordinate 93,064, forward strand.
AACTGAGGTAACTCGATTTGTCATCAAATGTTATCAGAGTGCAACTACATTCTTTGGAGAACATCATATCATGTTCGCTCTTTGGTGATGCAGTTAGTATAAGAGAGATTGGATTTTCGAGTTAAAGTATAGTTGAAAGTGAAATGAAGTAATAGTGGATATGCTTAAATGTCAAGAAGATTTGATCCATGTACAGATGGAATTTCCATTTTTGAAGACAACTTGAAAATGAAAAGAGGTTTAAGATGAAAAGAACCTTACAACAAGAGGGGGACAAGTTGAATTATTGGGAAGTACATGAGATGATCGCAGGGGAGTGAAGAGTTGATATTCCATTGAGGAAAAATAAGTGTATTGGTTAGATAAGAATTCATTCAATAAGTAGATCCAAGAAATATTGTGGAAGACGAGATCTCGTTATAGATCTTATAAAATTGAATATGATGTGTATGCTAACTTGGTCATCAAAAGAATCATGTTTGCATGATTGAACTATTAGTAGCTACCATAGCAAGTAAGCTATGTCAAAGAAGAAGGAGCAGGAAAAGCTCTTAGATGAGAAATGGTGATAGAAACCAACCAAAAAATAAATTTGTTGAAAACTAAGAAGAGTGATCAGTTGAATATGTAGCAACCAACAACATTGAAAGCAGAGGAGAATGCTCAAGAAGAGGTTCTACTGCAAAGAACCTAGAGAAGAGAAGATACCAAGAGGATGACTTGGTATGGGTGACAAGTAGTAGACTTGTTAAAAATAAAATAAGGACTTGTTGCAGCTCATTCATGGAAAAGTAGATTTCATGAGAGGAAGAGATGAATATGATTGTTATTAGTCATAAGGGTTCAATGGAAAGTCACAGGCATAAGAAGAAAAGTGTCGAAGTAGTTGGACTCAAAAGAATGAGTGATGAAGGATTTGAGAAGGAGATGGTTGAGTTAAGAACATAACTCAATAATGTGAAATGGTTGTTACAAGAAAGTCAATATGACCAAAGTTATGGTTGGATAATGAGAAAGAAGAAGGTGAGATGACATTCATTGCAAAGGAAGTCGAGATAGAAGATGTATGCCAAATTGGAAGAACTCAGAGCAACTGAGAGTGAAATGGATGCTTTATACGTAAATTTGAACAAGGATTGTTCTTTGATGGAGAGGAAATCAGAGAAATTGAAGAGGAGTTCAATGAAAACTTGATGAATTATCAGAGTAGGTCAGATCAACAAGAAGATGTAATAGCTAAGACATCAAGTAAAAAGTCTCATGTTTTTAAATCTAACAATTTGTGTGTGCTTGCAGGTGAATATCAACAATTTGAAAATGTGATTGTAGATTTTGATGAGGAATTGAAACTTTTTGGATAAATGGTCGAGATTGAGGAGTACTTTGAAGATATGCTTAGAGAGGTTTCACTTGTTGAAATTGTAAATGATAATTTTACACCAGGGAAAGCTAGCACAAATGAAGAGGTAGAGTTTCTAGAAGAATGGTTGGCAGAAGATCCATGTGATGGATATTGCACAGAAGTTATAAATACAATTCAAGAAGATTTTTCTTAATTATATGAGGAGATGGATTTCTTGGAAGAGAGGATAATGAACCAAGGATTGCATATTCAGAATGCAAAATCAAAATTGGAAAAGGCGAATATGTTCTTGGATGATAATGAAGATGAAACTGCAAGCTACATCCAACAAGTTGTAAAGGAAAGAAATAAACTAGAATTAAATAAATATTGTTTAAATTTTATGGCAAGAGAAGCTATGCAACAACCTGAAAACAAAAAATTTTGGACAAGGATTGAATTAGAAGATGAAATTGACAATAGGAAAGCATGAAGGTATAGTTGGTTGTATGAAAAGACAACATTTGATTCTGAGGAAATTTATGAGCAATGTATTTGTAAGTTTGAACAATTTGGCAGCAAGTAAAGTTCAGAGTTCACAATAAAAACAGTAGAAGAAGGTACAAGTTGATTAAAGATTTGATAATATTTTTTACGTTTCACTGTGCAGGTGACAATAGAGGAAGGTGAGAATATTTGTGGTAGCCTAGAGCAAGAAGTGCTTGAAGGGTTCCAGAGAAGAGAACCATGAAGATGACAAAAACACAAACTCAAGAGAAAGTTTGGTGAGGCATCATGTAGCAAGGTGGAGACTCGTTACTGCATAGGCGTGTTGCAACTCATGAGTTGAAGTTGTTATGAGAATACCAAATGCATATGAACAGGAGGTCATAAATTTTCGTACCTTGGGATTCTGATGTTGGTGCGCAGATGGAGCACAAAATTCAATGAAGACTGGACAAAAGATTTCAAATGTGATGGGATGGTCACATGGTGATGCTGGGAGAAATTTTAAACGTTTTTGTTAAGAAATTGTAAATATTTACATTAGGAAGTGAGTTTTTTTGGAGGAATTATTTCCTAATGTAAATATAGTTTCAGTTTCCTTGTTTATTGAGAAGATGAAACAATTCATCTCTTGTGACTCTTGATTGTCTCATGTTAGCTTTGTTTTGAAGAGAAATAGTGTTTGACAGGGATGAGGAAGAGAGGAAAAGTTCTAGAGCGAGGAGAAGAGATAAAGGTTGAAAGAGGCTTGGACTGCATATGCCCACATTGTATATATGACCAGGTTTAATGTATATTTGAATTTGATTAATAAGCAACATGTTTATATGCATTTGTGTTTGTTAACTTCTCTGTTTGTATATTCTTAATGAAGTTGTTGGTCTTTGGGGAAAATTGATGCTTTGGTTCAAGTATAATTTGGAACTTCATATATATACACTACTACATATTGATTAGAGATCGAGGAGATGCAGGAATCATGTTTTGAAGATGTAATTTTATATTGTTGTCGTAGTTGCTACTGGTGTGTTTAAAATCTATGTTGCTAGTCTGAATATTGATGTGTGCATTACTACTGCTGGTGTATTATAATGCCATATGTGTGTTGTAGATGCTATGTATTGTTTATACACTGTTATTGAGCCTATAATAGCTTAATGCACATGGTCTGTGGCAAGGATAACGTAGTAGATGTGTTTGAGCACTGAGATTGGAATGCAATATGTTGGTTTGGTTGTGGATTCCCCTGAGATTAGTAATAGTGCTCTCGAGAGTTGAGAAAACATGTCTGTAGCTTATAGTTTGTGGTAGCACCTTTTGAGTTGTTGTAGGTGTAGAGTGTCTACATATGGAGAAAATGTAACACCTTGTTTTGTTGAATGTTATCAAAACCATTTTAGATTTGTTCTTGATTGGTAAGTTCAAGTTAGCCTTGGAAAGGAGATGACAAAATGCGTATGAAGTCAATTACTATGTCAAGGAACCACGCAAGGATGTTGGAAGTCAATTGGGAATAATGTCAAGTCATTTAACCTTCCCAAAACCACAATACAATTTTTTTTGAGGTGCTACGGAATCATTTTGCAGCGCCTACAGGATTTTAACTGCGTTACGAAATTATTTCGTAGTGCCTATAGGCAGAAGTTTTAGGGCTATGTGTTTGGTTTCTAAATGCCCATTTGGACTACCCATCACACCTTTTAATAAGTTGAATCTTATGTAATTGGATGAGGAGAGGGAAGAGATTGGAAGGTGATAAAAATATCTCTTATGGCATATATCAAAACCATTTCATATTCTTGTATGGACTGCATATGTTAAAGGGTCCATGATTTATTGTTGAATTGGATAGGAAAATAGAGTGTTGTATGGAGTTAGCTTGGGGTATTGGCAGTCTAGGTAACCCGGTTTATCATCAAGAGCCATCGGAAGAATTGATTGACATTAGGTTAAATACGGGTTGTGAGTATATGTTGGCATATCAAAAATTAATTGTGGGATTTGTAAGTATCTATGTTGTTTCACTTCTCTGAGTTTATAATTAATAGAACAAAAAAATCCTTTATATTAAATCTACAATTTATAATGGGGTAAAAAACTTGTAGGAAACCAAGTATGGAACTACGCCAACAAAATACTTGTTGTAACAAGGCATGAGACTTGGTTTTGAAACCATGTGTACAATTCATGAGTCACTTATTGTTATGTTACATTACTATTCGATTTACATTGATGTATATTATTTATTTTAATTTTCATTATTTTCACTAATGTAGATACATTCATCACACTTTATTTTTATGTTTGCCAATGGAACATGATCAAGAATATGAAAATAATTGATGCAATAACATTCTTCCAAATAACCCAAGTCATGGAAGTAGCTTGAGCATTGACAACTATTCAAGCGAAGAATGATGATCTATTTGGATATCAATGCAAGCTATTGTATTTTTTGAAATAAATGTCTGTGAAAATCAGAAATTTTGTTTAATGTAATGGACACAATGTCCCAATTGAAAGGCAAGGGGTTACCAATAACTATCCCATTTTGTATGACAAAGATCATTTTATTGATATATAATAAAATTAATTTTAATTTATTCTAGTGCATTATCCAATGTCACTATGAAATGTTACACCACTGATTAAATATATGGATGATTACATATTATAATAAAGAGATGCGAAATTTATGATATAACAAATTAATCCAAACATCATATACAAATGCACAAATCAAAATTTAATTTATATGAATATTTTCTATAAGATATATGTCAATTTTTCGATGAATAACAGATTTAAAAAAACACAATAACTGCACTGTCACAGGTCGATGTTTCTAAAAAAAAGAAAATCTCATACAAAATACATGTGCATCTATAGCAGACACACTCACCGTTGCGTTATTTTATCTAAAAGCGCCGTTACTTCAATATTTTTGCATGGTCGATGCCTTTTGTGAAAACGACAACACCGAGGTGTTATATTTTTCAAGCACTGATATTGTTTGCATTTAATGCCCTGGTGCACTGTAATTCTTTAGGCACCAGTGCTTTCATAGAACTAACAACCTGATGCTACATAGTATATTTTCTAGCCCTGGTGCATGATTCAATTTGACAACACCAATCTTGTTATATGAATAGTGCATTGGTGCTTTTATTCAAATCATACGTATTAGAGCTATGTGTTTAAATTAAAGCACTGGGTAAGGAATTTTTTTTTCCTACCCTAGTGTCGTTCCTAAAAAGAATGCCTTGGGGTGTTTTGTTAATGTACACGCACCGAGGCAGTATCAATTTTAGGTGTCAGTGTTCTTTGCATTCAACACCATGGGGATTTTTCTTATGTATACAACTTGATGGTTTTATTTATTTAGTGCACTGATGTGATTGTTTCCATGAAGCGCACTGATAAAAAAAACATCCACTAAAACCTTCGACTGCCTAATTTTTTTTTAGTTTTCATGAATTTTTGTTATCATCTCTGCTAAAACATTTTATACCATAAGAGGATGTTGTAGTGAAGGTTTTTTGACAATTTTTGACAATTTTATAACATTAAAACCCTTCGTTATAACCTCCGCTAGAAGGTATTTTCCTTGTAATTGGTAATGCTTCCAATGTATCATATGATCTTGGTCCTCGCCAGGTTGTCAATCCATATAAGTATGTTCCCAATGGAACTAGTTACCCAAATCCCAATATTAAATCAACTCCAAGAATGCAAGGAAATGTTGAACCTTCAAGTTCCATAACATCTTATTTTGTAACATTTGTTTTGATGAGGTGGTTTCCACTAGACCTCTTTGAAGGTTTCTTAAAACCCTACATTTAGTAATCAAACAATATCTTTAATGTTTGATTTATGCTTGATACTTAGATGGGAAGAGAACTTACATGCAAAGTTTCCTAGTTAATCAATAATATGTAATATAGCACATGTCTTTTTTCCCAAGAAAAACATTGTAGGAAACCCCATGAATGGTTCTCCACATTTGGTGATGGCATCCCTAGAAAAATGACCTATGTAAACTAGTGCCATACCCATCACACAAGGTTATTCAAACTAGGAACAAACACCTGCTAGCAATGAACTAGCTAAATGCTTACTAAATTTCGCAAAAACCAGTCTCGCTAATCCCTTTATTTATGATAAAGCACATGTAATCCTTGAACTATTAGATTAATTAATTTAGTCTTCTCTTTGCACCCAACAAACTTCAAAGCATTGTTATGTTTTTCATCAAGTAGGATATATATGGATGTTTGTGCTTGCAAGAAAAATGGCAAGAAATTATAGTTTTCAATGTTTTGGGTCACAATTTAAATATTTTCACATAATACTACACAACATTTTTACATTATCTTGTTACATTTTCTTATTCATTTTTCATATTCTCCTACAACTTTTAAATTGTCTTATAAATTTATAAAATAGTTCTACTTGTACTAGCAATGAAAATTGAGATTGGATAAATAAATTATGGGGTTAGTCTTGTGTATAGCATTGTGATAATGATATATGGGTTATTTTTTCTAAACATTTATTTTTCTACCTCTTTATAACTAGGTGGTGTTCTAAAGGAGATAATGTTCCTACTCCATTTATGACATTTGACCGAACTAGATTCCTATGAAAAATTCTTCAAGAATTAGAATTATTTAATTGTTCATGCTTTCAATTGCATTTTATAAATTTATGGGTTAAGTTTGTCTCACTACCCTTCTTGTATGTGGATTAAATAATTATTTACCTTGTTGGGTTTTGCAAATGTTATTAGCAACTTTGATTTTTGCATTTGGCATCCCAATAATTTGTTTAATATGATAACAAACCATGGTGTGTCAAGTGTCAAACTCACTTGTTTGTTATATCTTGTATTTGTCACATGTGCGATATTTGCTCCATAGAGGAGAATACAATATGATGTACTATTGGACAACAAAAGCATATCTCATTGCTCTCTTGTGTGGCCTTCACATAGTTGGAGTATGTTTCGTGGGGGACCAGTGTCCAAGGGTAGCTTTCAAGTCATGGGGTATGTCATGGTTACCAGTGATTTGGGGATAACCATATATCTAGAGAAGAAATCCAATTTTTATGTCATGGGTTGCTTAAACAAGCAAAAATGCACATTGCAGAGCTTCTTCTTTATTGTCTTGTTTGATAGTGTGATAGTAGATGCATTGATTTATGGGATTGAATTTAGAGTATGCGGGCAAATTTGTGATGAAAAAACTTATAATACTATTTTAAATGTTGGATTTTAAGCTACAAAATACAAGATTCTCTTACCCTACTCAAACATGAGCAGAAACATAGCCTATTGCTATGTAAAGGCATGTTATAGGAAAACATCAAGATATATTTTACTTGAATTTATTCATGTAAGACATCATCATAGTAATACTCATATGGTCCCTATAATAATCATTGTAGAGGCAAGTTACATAAAATATCAAGCTATCTTTTACTTGCATTTGTTAATCTATGAAATTGTCATAGCAACACTCACAAGGGCTCTATAGTAATCATTGCAATAGTAGGTTTGAGAAAAAATCAACCTATCTCTCACTTGCATTCATTGATCTATGACATCATTGTAGTAAAAATCATAAGGCTCGGATAATATTTGTCTTAGCACCTACACGAAAACTTGCAATTCAAATACAAGCCAGAGCTACAAAGTTTGGAAGATTATATGAGGATTTTATGCATAGCTTGTTAATTATCTCCCATATTTGTTAGATTAACTTTTGCATGTGGATATATGAACATTTTACATCTCTTATTTCTTATCTTATGATCTTTTTATTCTTTATTCGATTTTTATATGGATGAGCACTAAAAAGCCTACAATTAAGAGATTCGGAACTTGGAGTGGATATTGTTATTGCCACAATTAGAAGTCCAGATGGAATTTTAGAAACTAAAAATAAAGTTATGAGATTTAAGTCAGGAATTTAGAAAATTGTGAATGAAATCTCGAATTAAAGACAAACCTTGATGTGCATTACAACTTTCCCCAAGACGGTTTGAACGATAGTTATTGATTTGTTGATTATTCATTTTCAGGTAAAAATAAAGATGATTTAAGAGCTAGCTCCAAATAATTCCATTACACAAATATGTCATTTTTAAAAGATTATATCTACACTTCCAAGTTGCTTCTAGTACGCTTTTTTATATGACACTTGGAACTATATTTTTCATTATGTTAATGAAGTTCCACTGATGGATAAATGAAGAAGAGTGGAAAAAATTATTCAGAGATAGGAGCTGAGGTCAAGCGCTATAATACTTTTTTCAACAAAAAGGATGTGTAACCAACTTGCTCAAAGTCTTGGTTGATATTTTGGAGTTATTTTTATCCATGATAGTAAGTCCTCAGGGAAGAGAGATAGGTTTTATGCCAATTGGTAATAATTGAGCTTCTCTCCTTTTTTTGAGGAGGATTTCGCTCTATTTGTCTCCATTAGGTTTCAACTTTGGCTTATTTGTTTACTTTGTTTTTTCATTTAATACCGAGGGAAAACACATTATCCTTGTGGATTTGGAAAGTGACATTAATTGCCATGCCAACTATTTCAAGGGTAAAGTTAGAAATGAGTAGAGTTAAAATTTCCATATGGAAAAGTGATAATGGGGCTAGGAAACCAAAAATGACATTTGTTACTTTTCCATAATGATCGCAGAATTGGAAAATGCTTTTTAACAAATTTCAATCATCACTTGTAAACATTCACACATCACAAAAGTTGATATTAAACAATTTTTTGTTTTTAATTAAGGATTTGGTTCATATCTAATTTAATTATGCCCAAGGGATTAAGGGGACAACACTATTCAGGTCTTTCATCCTCTATTTATCTTATATGAAAGCTCACCATCTCCCCCTATTGTAAACCAACACTTGGACACTTTGACTTTGCTCCCTTTCATTCTCCACCCAACATGTCACATGTGATATGATCCTTGGAGAGTTTGGAGTTAAATGGTGTCGTCCCCTTATCTCATTGTAGGTGGAAATGAGATTTAAAGATTTCCAAACCTTCAATTATGGAACCATTGGAGTAACATAAATAGATCCCATGGAAGTGAGCAAAATTCCTATTTAACCATAAAAAATCAACATCGCACCAATAAAGAAACAAAAAATTCCCCAAAATGCATGTATATCAAGGTATGACCAATTATTTGAGGTGATCAAATCATCAAAGACATATTTATACTACTATTATTCTTTTTTTCTTCCCTTATCCAAAATTACTTTTCCTTCCCTCATTCCCCGAATCAACCTTTCTCTAAATTATGTGATATATCCTCAAACACACTATTATTTCACATTCCATGAATAACCCCCAATCCCATTTTTCATGGGAATTGAGGCTTTTTAAGATGGAAGTAAATGCAATTTCTACAAACATAAACAAACACTCATTGTCTTGGTCTCTATCCTAATATAATAACACTCATTGTTCCCAAAGTAACGATTACATAAGCCCTAATCCAATCTCTGAAAAAGTGAAAGAATAATGGACATTAAGTGTCATGATCATAACCTTAGCCCTCGATGAAATGGCCTTTCATTCTTTGAACTTATTATTATTTTCTCCCCTAACTAACCATATATTATTCAATAAATATAATGAAATAGAATGAAATACTTAAAGTAACAATCAACCATTGATTCCTCTCCCTGATTTCTACAAATGTTGCTTTGGAGTATAAACAATTCCATAGTAATTGGGGAGAAAGCATTGAACCACTAAGAAGAAGCTTAGTGTGTGTCGTCATCCCTAGGTTTTCTACAATATTTGTTTTTTATGTGAACCTTGAATTTTATTTTTTTGTGCTATGAGTAGGTGTTAAGTTATAGTCGTAATGTAGTATGTGGTTGGAAATTAATGATAGTTTTTTCAAATTTTTTTACTCCAAACTATAGTTTTTTCAATTTTTTTTTTACTCCAAACTATACATATGTTAGGTCATCAATATATCTTCATTAAAATACAATATTGAGAAGGTCAAGTTATTTGAAAGCATATCAAAAAGTTCCAAACACTTTCACGTCATTTAAAGGTTTCGATGTGTCTCTTTCTATTCATAATAAAGCAACCCTTGAGGCATGGGAAGGGCTCCAACTTATCATTAGCAATGAAATTAATCCACTTTAAACACAAATAACTTTTAGACAAGCCGTGATAAGTTATTTTTAAGGCATTATTTTATATTTGTTAATGCACATTCTAACTAAAAAGTGTGATATTCAATATAGATTTAAATTTAACTCCCCTTAGGTTGCCTAACTAAATAACACCAAAGGTTGATGTGTGGTCATTTAAGGTTCCATCTATAGCCGGTGTCAACTTCTGCAGGGTAAAACTACGTAAAGGATCGATGCGTGGCACGGCAATGATAGCCACCATAAAAAAAAGGAGAGGTAGAGGCATCACAAAGATTAATCCATTTGCAATGATTTGACATGCAAACAAAATGTTTAGCTAGAGAATGTGAAAATGATAGTCCCAACTTGTAATTCGTTAAAAATCTCTAATATAACTTTTGATAAGTATATTCAACATCCCATCCTCAAAATATCCATGTGCTTCTACGCGTAAAAAATATGACATTAACCACTTATGAAATTGGTTGTTACAACATATTTTATAGTAAACATCTTGTGAACCTCTTTATCCACCTCACTATGACTCTAGAAATATGTTACAACTACTGATCAGGTGCTCAAAATTAGGCTCAAAAATATAAGCGTTAGAATATTGATAAACTTAGCTTCATATTGAAGAGCTCTTCATTCGGAATCCAACAGTGCAAACAACACTCAAATCCGAGCTCATATGCAAAAGTTAGAGCAAGGCAAAGTTTAGTTTTGACTTGGACACATGGCTGGATTGGATGATGTGGCAAGTCCCTTCAGTGAATGAGGATGCGCCAAGTGGTAGGCTGCCATTGGCCCCTGCGTATCGCAAATCGCAATCGTAGGTGGGTCGGCGTTAAAAATTGGCCCTAGAACAACCAAGGTGCAATGCGATAAGGCAGGCGGGAAGGCTTTCAAGAATCAGTTGGAGGCGCAATGCGATGGATCACAATCACAGATCAGCGAAGGGTTGGCGTTATAGAATCAGCCCTCGATAGGTACTGGGTTGCGATGTGATCTCACAATCACAAATCACAACACGGTGCAAATTCTCGCATATCCAAGACCCCGGTACTCCGCCGATTGCAAAAGGATCCCGAACGCGATACATTTATAAGCTCCCATTAAAAGTTCTGTTGGGTTTGCCGAATCGCAATCACATATCGCCTGGCTGGTTCACACTCCATAAGACTAAAGGACTCGTCTAATTGCGATTTCAATGGACAGTTGGTGCCAACAGAATATGGTCTACCGCACGACGAAATTTTCACCTAGTTAGTGTGTTTTTGGGGCTAATTTGTAGGATCAAGCCGGAAATGGGGGAATTTGCGGAGCGAATAATGGGAAAACAAGGGGAAGTCACAACTTCTTCAATTTTTCACCAAGTTGGATGCAAAAAGAGGCCAGATAGCCATTTTTGAGTATTTTGGACTGATTGGAGCAGGTTCTAAAGCATTTGAGCATTGTAAACACAAATTTTTATGCTTTTGAGCATTATAGAGAGGCCCAAGCCATTGGAAGCTGGACCAAGGAGACATAGCCCAGGAGGGGTGAACTCCTTTATCATGTGATTGTTGTCATGTGTTTTTGATGATGTTCTGTACATGTTTATGTTGTTGTTCAATTTCTGATTGATGTTAAATTGCTCATAAAATTAGCATAAAAACTCTTCATTTCACTTGCAAAAATTCATGGATCCTTAAGTAATGAAAACATTTTGTTTATAATCTGAGGAAGATATTAGCACTGCAAACTAATATTATAAATCAAATCATTTTGGTATCAGAGCACTAGGTTTTTCTTTGTGAAAGAAGGATTTAATCGTTTGCAAGTTTATGTCATGCTTATAAGGTTAAAACTCAAAAGAGGTGAAGGAAAGCTGGTTGGAAGCCCTGAAGTTGGGTCAAGGGGAAGAAGAGAAAGGTTGCCACAATCTCCAACACCAGTTCAACCTCAAGTTGCAGTTGACACTCCAGAGATCATGTATCACGAAGGAGAACCTACAAACATGACAACATATGAGAAGACCTTGAGAATGGCTTTCTTTGATATGATAGAGATGGTGAAGGTCCTCTATGAAGAGAGGAATAACAGGTTGCAAGGAGAAAGTTCAAAACCTCCCAAAAGAGAAGGTTCTTCAGGAGGAGGTAATGGAAATGGAGACAAACATCCACCCTCTCCACCATCTTCTTCATCTTCTTCTTCACAAGCAACTTCACCCTCTTCCACTAACACAACCCTTACTCATACTTATCATCATTCTTCAAAAGGAACTAGTAAATCACCTTTTTTAAAACTAATGTTAAATTCGAGTTGCGTATGTATAATTGTGAAGTGAATACAGAGAAGCTTGACATAAAACCTTCAAGTGGATGACATAAAAATTCAATTAGCTTCCTTGAGAATGGAGGGTGCAACACTAGTACGGTGGGAATCAAAGACCCAAGAGGAGATTAAAAAACATGGTAAGATCTCAATTTCTTGGAATGATTTCATTGCTGCAATCAAAAGACAATTCTACCCTCTATCTTATATGTAGAAAGCCATCATGAATTAGCAAAATTTTAGACAACTTAAAGGCCAAAAAGTGCAAGATTACACCCAAGAATTCATAAAAAGGTCTCTGATGTTAGGTGTAGATTTGCAATCATAGGACACATTGCTAAAGTACATAGGGGGTTTACACAATTACCTTAGGCATACTATCTTAATGTTTAATCCCAATAATCTAGATGATGTGTGTGTGCAAGCCACTCATCTTAATGCAAGAAGGAAAAACACCCTAGAAGAAGGTAGTAAAAAGTTGTTTAAGGGTAAAGAGAAAGAAAGTGTTTCAAGGGAAAGAAAAATGCATCCATTAAAAAAGAAGGAGAGAAAACAATTTGTAAACATTGTTTCACAGAGGGTCATGATGAAACTCATTGTTGGAAGCTTCATCCGGAAGTGAAACCAAAGAAATTCAACAACAAAGGAAAAGAAAAGAAAGTTGCAACCACTCAAGAGGATTTGGGATCCGAATCGGATGATGAAACAAAAATAACAGCCATGGGGTTTCAAGGAATGGAATCCATTGCCAGCACTACTTCTTTAGGCCTACAAAATGAAACTCCAAATGAAAAGAGGAGAATAGAATTGTTTCACATAAGGGTGATCTTAGAACATAACAAGATTGACACGCTATTTGATAGCAGCTCTCAAAACAATCTTATCTCAAAAAACATTATGAAGAGTTTAAATCTGGAAACTGTTCCACATCATAAACCGTATCCACTTGGATGGGTATGTGACAATACGCAATTGCAGGTTACGAGAAAGTGTAAATTGAAATTCACTATCACTGCAAATTTCATAGATGAAGTGGAGCTTGACGTTGTGCCATTAGATATCTATGGCATCATTTTCGTCAGCCCATACCTTTATGACAAAAAATCTATTTTCAATCGACATGAAAACAAATATCACATATTCAAAAATGGAGTAGAATATATTGTGAGAGCTCACAGCAAAAAAAACAAATTGTTCAAATGTTAATGTAGGGCAGATGAAGACACTGGTGAATTCACGTAAGAATTTTATGCTTCTCATGATCAAACCCAAGAATGATATTGATTATGAAGTGTTTGATGGTTGTAATTAGAATTTGAAAACTGATTTGGTTGATGCTGTTAACCAATATGATGAAATGTTTTAGAAACCAAAGGGGTTACTTCCCAAGAGAGGAATCCAACACGAGTTACAGTTGCAGCAAAAGTGTCTTCTTCCTAACATTGGCATGTACAAGTTGTCAGTGATGTAGAAATTAAGATGCAAATCCAGGGATTGTTGAATAAAAGGATCATTCGGTCTACTCCTTTATCGTGTGGTGCACCTATTTTTTTGGCGCCTGAGAAGAATGGTAAGCATTTCCTTGAATGGGATTAAAGAAGTGGTTTTCATCAAAGTAGAGTTGTTGAAGGAGATATATGGAAGACAACATCCAAAACTAGGCAAGGTTTGTTTGAATGGCTTGTTATGCTTTTCGGTCTTTGCCATACTTCTACTACTTGTACGCATATGAAGAAAGATGTGTTGAAGCCATTTTTAGACAGGATAGTCTATTTGGATGACATTTTCATTTTGAGAAAATTTCATTATGAACATGTCATGTGTGATAAAAAAATACTTGATGTCATATGTCAAGAACATTTGTTTATGAATATGTCAAAGTATATGTTGGATAAAACTTCTTTGATGTACTTGAGCTGTGAAATTGGTTCTTCCAAGCATGTTCAGGTTCCCAAAGGATTTTTGGCAATTTGCGTGGGACGTGGAGAAGGTGAGTTGAAGCTAGACCTCTCCAAGATTGAAGTCGTAACAATCTATAGTGGTATTGACTTCATTCCTATAGACGCAGGTGAAAGAATCATACATCCCCATGAAGCCGCAAATGCCTTTGTTGTGCTCGCAATTTACGCAAGCAAGCTCAAGATAGTCATTTGGATAAGAGGTTTTTTGGGAGCAGCCTAATGTTGGAGGAGAAATTTTGTTAATTTTTCTTATATTGTAGTTCATTTGCATTTGTTGGTAGTTGTGCAAAAGGTCTTCCAGTTGTGCAAAAGGTCTTCCAGTGGGGAGGCAAACATGAGAGGCATTTGATGCTTTAAAACAAAAGATCAGTACAACTCCAATACTTGCTTTTCGAAACTTGAGACAATCATTTAAGTTTTAGGTTGATGTATGTGACTATGCCATGGGAACAATCTTTTTGCAATGTGGTAAGACCATTTTTTTTCATTCAAAACTTTTCGATGATAAAGTGTTTAAGTTGCAGCAACAAAGGCACTTCCTTTGGATGAGTTTTCTTCTACTATTCCACTCGGTAAAAAGGTATAAGAAAGGTATAAGACACAAGTTTGTTGATGTACTTTCTAGGCCTATATCCTATATAACTACTTTCCTCAAGCATCATTTTGTTTTACGTGAAAGTTATGTTCAGAAAAATACATACTTTCAAGATGTATATTCAAGCTTGAGTCAAAGGAATTAAGTAGAGGAATTTGTTTACCATTTGCATCATAATGTATTGTATCATCTTGGTAAGAAGGATGTTGCTACTGATAGTAACATGGAAAAGGAAAAAGAGTTGATTGAATGACTCCAAATGGTACATCATATAGTGCAAGAACAACTTGAAAAGGTTAAAGGCAAGTGCACAGAAAGGCACGACAAGAATCATGGATATCACAAGTTCCAATTTAGTGATTAATGGATCGAGATTGGAAAGGTGAGGGAACTGTACCCTCGCCTGCTAGTCAATTGAAAGTGATCTTTTAAGGTCCAAAAGACTTCTAGTGGGGAGGAGTGATCAGGTGCTCAAAATTAGGCTAAAAAATAAAAGTGTCAAAATATTGATAAACTTAGCTTCAGATCAAAGAGCTCGTCATTCTAAATTCAATGGTACGAATGACACCCAAATCTAATTTCATATGCAGAAGTTACAGCAATTCAAAGTTCATGTTTGACTTGGACACGTGGTAGGATTACATGATGTGGCAAGGCCCTTCAGCGAATGAGGAGGCACCAAGTGACAGGCTACTATTGGCCCCTGCATATTGCAAATTGCAATCGCAGGCAGGTCCGTGTTAAAAATCAGCCCCAGAATAGCCAAGGTGCGATGCGATCAAGCAAGCAGGAAGGCTTTCAAGAATCGGCTGGAGGCACGATGCGATAAATCGCAATCGCAGATTGGTGAAGGGTCGGTGTTACATAATTGGCCCCCGGAAGGTACTGGGTTGCAATGCAATCTCACAATCGCAAATCACAACATGGTGCAAAGTCCCGCATATCCAAGACCCTAGTACTCTGTCGATTGTGACAGGATCCCAAACGCAATACATTTGTTTCTGAAGATGTCAAAGTCTATGTTGGATAAAACTTCTTTGATGTACTTGAGCCATGAAATTGGTTCTTCCAAGCGTATTCAGGTTCCCAAAGGATTTTTGGTAGTCTGTGTGGGACATGGAGAAGGTGAGTTGAAGCTAGACCTCTCCAAGATTGAAGTCATAACAGTATGTGGTGGTATTGTGTCCATTCCTATAGACACAAGGGAAAGAATCATACATCCCCATTAAGCCGCAAATGCCTTTTCTATGCCCGCAATATACGCAGGCAGGCTCAAGATAGTCATTTGGATAAGAGGTATTTTGGGAGCAACCCAATGTTAGAGGATAATTTTTTGTTAATTTTTCTTCTATTGTAGTTCATTTTCATTCGTTGGCAGTTGTGCAAAAGGTATTCTAGTGGCGAGGCAAACAACGAGAGGCATTTGATGCTTTAAAACAAAAGATTAGTTCAACTCCAATACTTGCTTTTCTAGACTTGAGACAGTCATTTAAGTTTTAGGTTGTTGTATGTGACTATGCCATGGGCATAGTCTTTTTTCAATGTGGTAAGCCCATTTCTTTTCATTCGAAACTTTTCGATGATAAAGTGTTTAAGTTGCAGCAACAAAGGCACTTCCATTGGATGAGTTTTCTTCTACTATTCCACTCGGTCAAAAGGTATAAGAAAGGTATAAGTGACAAGTTTGTTGATGTAATTTCTAGGCCTATAGTCTGTATAACTACTTTCCTCAAGCATCATTTTGTTTTACATGAAAGTTATGTTCATAAAAATACATACTTTCAAGATGTATTTTCAAGTTTGAGTCAAAGGAATCAAGTGGAGGAATTCGTTTACCATTTGCATCATAATGTTTTGTATCATCTTGGTAAGAAGGATGTTGCTACTGATAGTAACATGGACAAGTCCAAAGAGTTGATTGAATGACTCCAAATGGTACATCAAATAGTGCAAGAACAACTTGAAAAGGTTAAAGGCAAGTGCATAGAAAGGCAGGACAAGAATCATGGAGATCATAAGTTCCAATTTAGTGATTAATGGATCGAGATTGGAAAGGTGAAGGAATTGTACCCTCGCCTGCTGGTCAATTGAAAGTGACCTTTTGGGATCCAAAAGACTTCCAGTGGGGAGGAGTGATCAGATGCTCAAAATTAGGCTCAAAAATCAAAGTGTCAGAATCTTGATAAACTTAGCTTCAGATCTAAGAGCTCGTCATTCTGAATCTAATGGTGTGAACGACACTCAAATCCGAGCTCATATGTAGAAGTTAGAGCAAGTCAAAGTTTAGGTTTGATTTGGACACGTGCCAGGATTAGATGATGTCACAAGGCCCTTTAACGAATGAGGAGGCACCAAGTGGAAGGTTGCCATTGGCCCCCACATATTGCAAATCATAATCACAGGTGGGTCGGTGTTAAAAATCGGCCCTAAAACAACCAAGGTTCGATGTGATAAGGCAGGTACGAAGGCTTTCAAGAATCGACCAGAGGCGCGATGCGATGGATCGCAATCGCAGATCGACGAAGGGTTGGCATTACAGAATTGGCCCCCGGAAGGTACCAGGTTGTGATGTGACCTCTCAATCGCAAATCGCAACACGATGCAAAGTCCCGCATATCCAAGAGCCCGGTACTCTCCCGATTGCGAAAGGATCTCGGATGTAATACATTTATAAGCTCCTGTTAAAAGTTTTGTCGAGTCTGCTGAATCGCAATCACATATCACCCATTGCGCGACGAAATTTTCACCCAGTTAGCGTGTTTTTGGGGCTAATTTGTAGGATCATGCCGAAAATGGGGGAATTTGTGGAGCGAATAATGGGAAAACAAGGGGAAGTCATAACTTCTTTAGTTTTTCACCAAATTGGATGCAAAAAGAGGGCAGATAACCATTTTTTAGTATTATGGACAGATTGGAGCATGTTTCAGAAGCATTTGAGCATTGTAAACATAGATTTTTACACTTTTGAGCATAATAGAGAGGCCCAAGCCATTGGAAGCTGGACTAAGGAGACATAGCCCAGGAGGGGTGAACTCCTTTATCATGTGCTTGTTGTAATGTGTTTTTGATGATGTTCTGTGTATGTTTATGATGTTGTTCAATTTCTAATTTATGTTAAATTGCTCATAAAATTAACATAAAAACTCTTCATTTCACTTGCAAAAATCCATGAATCCTTAAGCATAATGAAAGCATTTTGTTTATAATTTGAGGAAGATCTTAGCACTACAAACTGATATTCTAAATCAGATCAACTACCCAACAAAATATAAAAATAGGTAGACCTTATGTTCATAGATACTAGCAATCAACATACATTGATTTTTAAGTATAAATATGATCATAGAAATAAATAACATATGACATACTAACTATATGAAAAATAGAATGTTAAAGATCATTACATGCAAAGATATGATGCTCAACTATCCCAAAATAAAAAAGACCTCGTTAAGGCATTGTTTGCAAATAGGTAATTGTTATGGTTGAAGCTTGGATTTTTTCACACCTACGTCAATAGGTCAAATTAGGTTGGTAATCCCTTTGCTCTTTTTATAATAAACAATTATATTCCACCATTGCACGTGATGTATTACATATGTTTGTTCAAGAAATTGAAACATCCCTTCATTCCATTTAGTTAATGCAACCTTGCTCTTGGTGTAAAAATGAGATTGTTTATGTTGGATCCATTGGATATCACTAATTCTATACCCCAAACCTATTATATTAGGGATGGGGTTATAAGTCAACACATTAGAACCTAATGATCATCCAGCAACTTGATCATGGGAGTAGAGGCTTTTGAGTCTTCTAAATCATTCCATTCATAGGCATATTTATCCCATAGTCGACTTAAAGAGATTTAAAACCCTTTTTTTCACTTATATTCTTAGTGGTTCACATAGATATTTTGATGGTGGAATGCAAATTCATTTAAGAAGGCCCAATCATTGTGATGGTAAGTTACATGGGTAAAAGAAATGTAGAAACTCTCATGACAATGCAAGTAAGCACAAGATAACATCTTTTTTATTTTTAGTTGTTTGCAACCATGGGATTTTGTTTTAGAGTGAAAATTACAAGTTTTAGTGTAATCCATGCTCATATATGTGTTACATATGTAGATCTAACTTCATATCATAACTTTTATATTATATAAAGTTTTTTCACATTCTCTTCATTGTTTATAAACCAAAAATAACAAATATTTATACTAATATAAAAGTTGCAACAAGAACCATTGCAATAAGAGATGCTACAAGAGTACAATAGAAGATGATTCTAGCTTAGTGGAGACATACCAGTCCAATTTAGTGTGATTTATTAGTAGTGCCGAAAAAGGGAGTTTTAAATACACCAAAATTCTAAAAAAAAATTGAAGCATAGGTTAAAAAAAAAATCCTAGGATTAGACATGGTTTGTAACACATGCAAAAGTCAAATGATGGAAAATTCACTCACTTGGAGTCATGTCCTCAGCTAAGCCAATGACAAAGTATTCCATAGGTTGCTAGAGTGGAAATTCTTGCTCTTGTTGCTATTGGGCATTTTCTTCCTTGAAAGAGTTCCCTAAGTGAGCAAAGAAAATGCCAAGAGGATGCTCCTTTGATGTAGGATAAATTAAACATTGAGTGATTTTGTGAGCCATGTGAAGTTGTAGTTCTTGAATTTCCTTTTCCAAAACTGAGATGCAATGAATTTAATGGTGTTGATGGGATGGAATATACTGCCAATGGATAAGGGGTCTCCCCGGTGTGATGTCCCAATTAGACCTTACACCGTTTGGGATAGGATCCCCATTCGATATGTAGGACTGACTGCCATCATGTTGGTTTTGCTCCTAGATGTCAAATCAATAGATGTTAGGATGAGGGAAATAATGAAGTGCCTGAAGAATAGGGATGAGAACAACTCAAGATTGATAACCTGCAGGACATGATACAAGAATGTAACAACAAAAAAATAAGAAGAGGCATGCCACAAGACAAGTTAGTGAGCTAAAACCATCTCAGACATACGTAAACAGGAACATGCTAGAGGTTAATTGCAAATTAGTTCACAATAAGTTACCATCATGGCATGGAATAAGAAAGCAAGGAATCAAAGCAAACCTGCAAGCAATAATCCTAGTATCAGTTCATTAACATATCACCACATGAAAGCATTCATACAAACACGGTGGGGATACATGATAACTAATATAAACACCATAAAGATGCATGGGAATCAATGCCAAAAGTGAAGAACTTCTTATTATCAATGATGTAGATTCAAGTACATATCCTACAAACCATCAAAGCCCAATAATGGAACGTGGGTTGCTCATACCATTATCTAAAGCAAAACCCTAGCTTCACCACTACTCACCCTAGTAGCTGCCAAAATTTGAGCGCTTCTAGCTCCTTAAGCACAAATCAGCTATCTAATCTTAGTCCTAGCTCAAGTGCCAAAGTCCCCCCAACAAAAAGAGGCATGATGGTATATTTATAGAAATGAGGAGGGTGACCTTTCATTTATCCTCATGACTCTTGACCTTCCTCATTATTCTGTCATGTCTAATGACTATTATGTGCCCAATTAATCTCTGCATAATTGTGGGCATTATGACGAGAAATATGTACATTATGTTGAAAGAGGATTTATGAGAAGAATAAAGAGGGTCCTTGGAAACCCCAGAGTACTCATTGCTAATGATGTTACCAAGCCATGAGACAAGACTATTTTCTTGCTACTACACCTCATTTTCATCCAACCAATCGATGTCATGCCTTTGGTATTGCTAACTAATAGTAGGAGCATGTGTGGAACCGACTTTCCATCTTGTTCAAAACCCTAGTTGCACAAATTTTGCGAGAAACCCTAGTTTCCTCTACACAGGCCAACGTTCTCATTCCTTCTTTTCTACCTGCAAGCAAATTACAATGGTTACACATGTTTGCATTCAAAGAAAAACATCATGAATGTGATATATTCATGAAAATCAAACACCAATTTTGGACACCTGTGTATTCCTTTTCTATAGTGCAGTATCATCAAAGTATGTGTAGCTCACACAGGATCCAGGACATGATCCAAGAGGTACTCCATTAACCAGAGTTTTATGCAAAGGATCCCAATCTTTGTCATCATCCATGGACCTAAGCTAATGGAGGCATCATCTATAGAGCAAATGCTAAATACAACTTCATTATCTTGCAGTGCCAAGAGGCATGTATTTTCACCGCAATATGCTTACTTCTCTATTGTATTTGCAGTCTCTCAAATAAATTTGGCATGTATTTCATAATAGGATGAATAATGCCACATATATAAATTGCATAGGCATCTTCGGTTCAAGGGAATGTGCTAATATAGTTCCCTGTGGGAGCTCCATAAAGAAATAACCAATTCATGCATGCCATAATTTTTTTCAATCGAATTTTGGCATCAATATCATTCCCTTTAGGTATAATCACATTGAACTCAAACCCTAACTTCTTCCCTACCTTTACAAATTCACTTTGCACAACAAATGCTTTGGACAGGGCTGTGAGAATAACCTATAAATGAGCATGATTAGTTTTTCTTAGATTAAAGTATCTCTCAAATACAATCATTGGAATTCCATGCTTCCTATAATATATTTTAAGAGCATACTAAAGCCTCTCTAATTCACCATCTACATCTGAAGGCAGTGAAAAGAATAACTCTGCCTCTCTACACCTATTTTGAAAAGCATAAAATTCTTTCCAACCCCCAAAAGTTCTTTTCTTTCTACAACCACTCCAACTTAGATTTTTGTTGAAGTCAATCCCAAGGTATTTGTAATCTGAAAATTCTTCCAGAATGTTGCCTTCAAAGTAGAACTTATGATGATTATGTTTTCTTTTCTTAGAGAAGACCATTACTTTCGTTTTGTTGATATTGACTTGCATCCCCACACTTCTAAAAAAATTCTCAAGGGATAGTAAGTGCTCTTGCAAACCAAGAGCTGATTTAGAAATCAAAATAAGGTCATCTGCATACAAAATAAGCCTCATAACAAACTTGCACAAATAGATACCATCACCCCCTTGCGAATTTAACCACTCCTCAAGCTTGTCGATATAAACCAAAAAGGGTAAGAGACAGTGGGCAACCTTGCTTGACCCCGATATCACTTCTAAAACTTTCTAAAATGCCTGTTGAAGTTATAATTTTAACTTTCACATCATCATACAGCCTATGCACAATTGTTCTCAAACGTTTAGGAACCCCAAGTTCCTCCATTCCCTGCCAAAGTTTATCCCTAGGAACAGAGTCAAATGATTTTCTGAAATCAACAAAGCAACAAAAGACTTATTCATTTTTCTCCCAAACTTTTTCAATGATGTGCCTTAAATTTATGCAATGATCAACAGTGGAATGTTTAGGTCTAAAACCTACCTTCCATTTAGCACGCTTATCTCTTTCTTTTTCCCACTTTCTAATTTTGTTTTTTAGCATGTTTCCAAATAGCTTTGCAAACAAAGGATTTATCATGACAATCCTATAATTGGAGGGATTATTGAAGTCACCGCTCTTGAAAATAGGTATTGCCAGAATAGTTGACCAATCTGTGGGGAGCCCTTGTTGTATGATGTTGTTGAAGATTTTTGTAATGTGAGGTGCAAGAATCTTTGAGCCCCACTTTAGATATTCTGCTTAGAGTTCAGCTAAGTCTTTTGCTTTTACAACACCCAACTTCTTGATACCCATCTCTACCTCTTGTACCATGAAGAGTTCAGTATCAGTGTTGACAAGGGGGGAGGGTCAACCTTGGGAACCTGCTCATAGAGTTGTCTTGCATAGTCAAACCATTTAGAAGCTGTAATATTATTTCCAATTTGTATCTCTTTTAGCTGGAGCTCCTTCCAAAATAATTTTGGATTATTTTTCCCAAGGAAGATTAGTTCTCCCCTCTTGAAACCATGAAGTCAGCCTTTTTCTTACTTAGTAACTGCTTGTACGTTTTGAGATTTATGTTATCCTTGTTTGACTATTTCCACATTCTCCTTGCTTTTTTGCATTCCTCGTCAAACCAAGCATTAACTGGAAAGCAATTTGTTTCAGACTTCTTCATTTTTGTTCTTTTGCACTTTGCAAGTGTGCATTGAATTAAATGTGTTAATTCATGACTATGAAGGCTGTGAATTGTAAATTTCTCCTTCTCAAAGAGCCTCTCTAGTGTCATTTTGAAGGTATTACAATTTTTTGGCGTCAAAAGAATTCTACCCTGTGGGAGATTTTGTTGGACATGTTGAATTTTTTACTCTGATTGTTTTTTTCCAATCCAAGAGAAACATAAATAAATTGGCTTGTGATCTGATTTCAAATCCCACAGCTGATCTCCAACCAAATATTCTTCCATTTTCTCACACAAACCATGGGAGAAAGTTACATAATCTACCACACTTGCTCCATTGTAAGTATTGCAAGTGAAATTACCAGACTTTTCCCATCTTGTCAAGCCATTACAAATCACTAAATCAAAGGCCCCACATAGAGTAAGCAATTGTTCACCAAAGAGATTGCAGCCCTTGTCCTCTGAAATTCTTTCCCACTAATGATTACTTTCTTCTGTAAGCCAAATAGGGTCACAATCATCTTTACAACAAAGAATGCTAGCTTGGTCACTTGTAGTCCTAGCATTGAAATCACCCAATATAAGGACTTCACCTAGTTGCGAATATGTTGCAATATCCACTTATAAAGCTGCAAATGGATCTTTGTGGTCAATCCCTCTACCTTTGTAGATTTTTGAAACTTGTGGCACAAAATAGCATGCTGCAACTCTGATGTGGTTTCCATTTTTTGATATTTTAAACCAAATGAATTGCTTATTTGAGTCTTCTTTTTCTAACTAAATAAGACTGCCTTCTTTCTCCCTTACTAAAACAATGATACCCCCGTGCCCTTTGCCATTCCCTGTTGCCTTGTTCCACACTGCCATCTTCCAGTATCCTTCAAACAAAGGTGTCTTGCACCCTTCACGCTCATGTGTTTCTATGAGACAAATTATGTCTCTATTTTCTACAATACGCCCTAACTCGAGGCCTCAAAATGTGCTCTACGACTTAACAGAGGAGCACTCTTATTCAGGTCGCAAATTGGAAGTCTGGGTGGGTCGCTTTTTTTATGCCTATCACAGGTCACAACATTAGATGGTAGATAGTGGGTACTAGATCTGTGCCTTACAACCTTATGCTAGTCACATCTTTGAATTACGCAATGTATTTATCACTTGTGACAGGTTCAACGAGGTTGTAGATTCTCTTAGCAATGCTACTCACATTATCTCTCCATAATGTAAGTCACATTTCAAACTATAATGGTTGATCATTGCTTGTTTGATTTGCAACTGATGAAGGGAGGGAGCCAACCTAATCTTTGGTTCCATACCTAGACTCAATCACAATTTTCAGCATAGTCTCATTGCAACTATAATTGTGACCTATGGCCTAAAGGAATGGTTTGTAAATTCAATGGCCTCCCCATCTAGTTGCAAGTTTGATCTGTAGTGACATTAGAGGCCATAAATGCGATTTGCAACCAAGGAAGAGATGTCAATCGTGTTCCAAAACTCAATGGATTTGAGTGCAAACTTAGATTGCGACTTGCAAATATCGGAGAGAGGGGTCACCTATATTGGTAAATCGATTCAAATGGGCAATTATGATATTCACATAACATGTTTTGATTGCATTAGAATCACCCAATATGGATTGAAAACCCAAATATAACTTGGACCGATAGATCTAGTAAACAACATTTGATGCCCAAGAAACTTCATGTGATTCCTTTTTCTTTTGCTATTCATTCTTCTTTTATATTAATTCAACATAGGATTCGAGGCTGCCCAAAATTCTTCCATGCGTTCTTTGAATAGGATTTCAACGTAATGAATATCATCATGTTCTCAAAGCGGCTAGCTTATACATATGTCTCACATGTTTATTCTTCATGATACTACTTCCCAACAAATAGGAACTCCATGCACCTATGTGCCCGTGGTATAGAATAGGCTTAATGGTTTGTATATTTACAATGCACTAACATTATTTAAAAGGTCCTTTATATATGTTGCATTCTAAATATATGTGTCCATATATCTTTTGCACAAAATAGGACCTTTTGATTGTGGCTTTTTGAGAATCTTAAGTGTGTTGTCTTTGTTGGCCTTTCATAACATAATGCAGAGAATCATAAGTGTGTTGTTTTTTCTCACCTTATAGAAATAGGTTACGCTACAATGAAAAAAGACTTTTAGTGGAGGTTTTTGTGGAAGCCTTTATAAATATAGTCCAAAAATATATTTGTAGCAGAGGTCATTAACGAAGGTGTGTGAGCAGATATTTTTGGACGATGCTTCTAAAATATACAAATGCATCGGTGCTTTACTATCTATACAAACACCAATACTTATATAACATCAATTTGGTACCGCTCTCGATGTCCGTACCGAAACAGTGCTTTACCCCTAGATGGTCCAGTCAACTACTGTGCCTTAATGATGGCAACACTTTGGGAATATGATACACCGAGAAGAGTTTTATAAAAATATACACGGTGCGCTAAATAACATAACGCACTAGTGCTTGAATATTTGATAGCATCGGTGCCCTTCACATAGTAAAATATCCCTATGCATACCAATAAGGAGCATTGCTATAGTTTTAAATTCATAGAAATGTGGTGTTATTTTCCAATGAAGCCCCAGTGCAGTATGCTTAACAAAATGCCCTGGGGCATATTCTAAAGAGGGTCATTAGGTGGTTTTTAATTTCTAAAACAATAGCGGTGCTATAATAAAAACACAACACCAGTGGGATACATGTGGAGAAACGCCCCTGGGCATCTCAAGAAAAGCACCACAATATTTTTAATTAAAAAATATGTGGTGCTTTCCAGAGGACGGTTAAATAAAAAAAACCCTACTGGTGGTAATTTTCATTTTACAATCTACAGTGCGAGAGAGCTCTAAAGCATTGGTACCACTCTTGCCACATGAAAGCACCCTGGCATCAATGCTTCTCTTTCCCACCATCCTTTCATACTGTGCTCCCTATTTAAGTTTTCATTTTTTTCAAACTATCCTAAACTTTGTTTTTCTCCACTACGTGTCCACAATGTCTCCTCAACCACTAAATGTCCAAGTAATGTCTATGTTTCTTTGTAATCTAAATTTTTAGAATATTAAAATTGTAAATTAGGCTAAATTTATCACTATTGAAGAAAAAAAATCATAGGAGTGAGTTCGATATGTTCAGCTCACACCAATAGCAGTGTACCTTGTAAATTTACACGCTGCACCGCAATTCAGTGCATGAACATAATGCACCACTGTTGTTGCGGTGCATTTTTTAAATGAAATGCACCGAGAACAATGTGACAACTTGTACATCAATCTTCACGCGTAATGCATTTATATTTACCAAACACACTGCAGACTTAATATTTAAAAATACAGCCATAGCTCGGTGTGTTCGATAACCTAAATATTTTGTACCAATGCGAAAAGGCTATCTATGCACACCAATGCAAAAAATTTCAACACCGCCATCAAAAGTTAAAATTGTGAGCTAACAGCAACGCATCATACTTATGTGCGTGGTGCGGTTATATTTGAAAGTGCATCGACACCGGTGCATGACTGTGTTTTGAGCGCGCTAATGTTTTTTTTTTTTAAATTGAAAGTTATGTCTCGATATTTATAAATACATGTTTCATATAATAATTTTTATTATTTTTTATGTATGAGCCTGATGTATTTTATAAGTCAATTATGTAACAAAGACGTCAGCAAAGGGAGCATCAACACGAGCAGGAGCACCAAGCGAACCCATATAATATTGTCCAAAAATGGAAGGCTACAGAGAGGGAGAGGGATTTATATCCTCACCCTATTATTGCAGCAACCAAAGCACTCTTTATGAATGTAGGCCTTCTCAAGTACTATGAAGAGGCTACATCCCTGAAGGTGCACTCTGTCTTATTAGCACATTTGATTCACCAATGGAATGCCTAGGAGTAGGATATTTTTGGTATCGGTCTTAGAGCATGGTATAGGCCCACTGAGGAGGATATATACTTTATCACTGGCCTATCCAGGAGAGGGGAGGATTTTCTCCAGTTCCCTAATGTCCCCTATGGGGTTGCAACTGAGAGTCATCTTACGTACACTCAAAGATATGTTGGGCCTGATGTGGCCCATCCATCAAATTTTCAGGTTCGTGGTGGACAACTAGGGAGGTTACATGCCTCTCATTATTATTCACCATGATTGCACCCTCTAGTAGTGATGGGAAACACATTAGTTACCATATTTTGTATTATGTTGATTCTTTGATTCAAGTGCCACATTGCATCAGATGGTCTGCCCTTTTTTTAGGCAGTTTTACATGGCTTTAGATAGATGTCTTCCATTGAGACATGGGAGGGAGGCCTTCCCTTTCACTTCCGAGCTTTTTTGTTTATTTTTTGATAGGTGTAACAACCCCTAGTTAAAAGTTCATGTAACAAACGTTAATAAAGGCAAAATAAGATCACGGTTAAGAGACACTTTTTCCAAGTTGAATGTTGGACAAATATATCCTAGTGAGCACCATTGGACATGCTTATGGCTAGGGGAAATTGGTAAAGGCAATGGATAAGGAATTAAAAAGGCAAAAATGTATTTTTGGCACATTTATTTATGAAAATAAAGGAAAATAGGAGAAAAGGGAGGTGAAAGATCATAGGTTGCATGTGAGGAGGAAACTGAACGAAAATAATGGAAAATGAAGAAAATAGAGGCCTAAATTATAAAAAGGCTTCTGAGGATTAGTTGGTTCCTTTTTCCAATTCATTTTTGGAGCTCTCATTATTCTCTCTCTCTCTCTCACACTCCGGGACACTTGGAGTTTTTTTGGAGCATTCTAGCTTTGGAGAAAGGAAAGGAAAATCAAGCAAAGGAAGGACACAGAAAGGAATGAAAGAAAATATTAAGCAAGGAAGAGCATGATCAAGCAACTTCAGTATGAATAATTGCAGGTAACATATTGCATGTGTGATTTCCTAGTTGGTTTTGTCATGCATGGATTTTCATGTTGGTATATGGTTCTCTTGATGTCGGTGGTATGGTTTTGTCGAGTTATAACAATGGTTTTCAAACTTGCCTTGCCTTTTTGTGGATAGCCATGGTGTGATGGGATTATTTTCTTGGTTTTGAGCTTTGGAATTTTCAGATGGTTTCGAAATATGGGGTGGAGGTGGTCTCAGAAAAATTCCCAGAGGCCTCTGAATCCCTTGACTAGTTTTGGCAGGGTACATGGTAAAACCTGAGGGTGGAGTCTCAGTTTAGGGCCTAGTGATCCGGTGTGGATTGCGGTAAGGCCTGAGAGACTGGTGTCTTAGTTTAGGGCCTAGTGATCTGGCATGGATTTCAAAAAATCCTGAGAGACAAGGAGACAAAAAATTCCTCAAGGATAGTGATGGAGTCCGGAGGCATTCCAAGCTAGGTTTGGTTTTGTGATCTCAGTGTTGGTTTTGGTGAGATCACGGTTAAGTGAGGGTGGAGGTGGTTTAACATTTGGACACCATTTGGATTCCTTTGGTTGTTTTTGGATTGGTTTATCCATGAGATACCACATTCATGCTTGGAATATGGCATGGAAGTGACTAGCTAAAAGAAAGATTTGGTTCAACCATGTCTACGGTTGGGTGGTACGTGGAAGTCCAGAACCTGGTCGGATTTGCCTCTGTTTAATAAAAGCTAAGTTATCTTGCTTTTGTACTTGTTATTATGTGGCTTTAATGGTTGTTATCTCATTGTTATTTATATGGTTTAAATGTTGGTTATAAGCATGGTTATATGACTGATTATGTTCATGGTTATCTCATGTATTTACCTGTAACTGAAAGGATAATGGATGCAAGACCTAATTGATGTTAAAATGATTAAGAGAAGAAGGTGGTGATCCTTCTTTTCAAGTTTCATATGAGTTATCAGTCATTTATGCTCTGTCGTGTATTCATTTCCTGTAGATTACATTGATGCCAAGTGTTTGACATAATGTTAGTCCTATTTGGGGATGGTGAGGCCTAGTCCCGAAGTCAATTTTTGATTTGTAATTCTTGTGGTCATGTAATTTATAAATTTTGAAAGTGTCATTGAGTTCTGGGTAGTGACCTGGGCTCTGGGCCTGAAAAAGTGGCTCAAATCCTGGAGACGCAGGCATAACACTAGGCAAAAAAGTCCCTCTACTCATGCATACCCATGATGTGGGAGCATGTAGAGCCTCCTGGACACATGCTTTCCCATATCAAGGGAGCATCTAGGGGTTTAAGGGTCTAAAAAATTAGTGGGACCTAGGGGTTGGTTACCTGAGTGGTTGGGATGGTTCCTGGGAGTCCTGTTGCTGACGTGGAAGGTTTGTATGGTGTGTTTCCGTCAGTTCCACTTCCTTAAGGTGACTTAAGAAGTCGAATTATATCATAGTAACTTCTCATCACATGTTTATCCTGGCTTGCTGGTTACTCGGGTAGATGTGGGTGGAGGGCATTACAAAGTGGTATCATAGCATGGTTAACCCTTTAGACTGGATGGGATGTGTGTTGGTAATGAATTAATGTAGGTTGCACATGTGTTTCTTGTTTTGTGAGACCATGTTCTTGTTGCATTCGTATGGTATGGGTTATGGTTGTAGTGAGGTCACCATGGGAAGTTGTTGGTGTTGTTGCAGAATGTGTCATCATGAGTGTATGGTTGATTATGCATTGTTTATGCACGTTAGTGTTCACATGTGGTCAAGTGTATAGTGATGCAATGGTTGTTGTCATGCATGAGGTCATGGTATGTGTAGTTGATATGGCCATGCATTGATGACTGGACTCTAGCTATAATGATGGCTATATCCTTATATGCTTATGTGTTATATTTCTAAATGTTGTCATTATTATGTTACACATGTATTACGCTGATCTTTTGATCATGTAGTTGAGGTATCCTTCCTAAATTATGCTAAGGTGTGTTGGTTCATTCTTATTTGGTTTACCTAACATGTTATACCTTGCAAGAAGAATATCAAATATGACTAGCGATATGGAAGACTACAGTTCTCGAGACTCGCCCTATGGATCAGATAAGTAGTGTGGTGTTGGGCTCTATTTGGATTTGGCAGAGACACTGATAAGCTTAAAGGTAGAAATAAGGAGTTGCAAGGCAAACAATGACAGAATCATAGAAGCACAAGAGAAACAAGCAGAGGTAAATGCAGCGATACTTCAGAGTTTGTCAGAGCTGCAATGACAAGGACCACTTCTTGTCAGCCATGAGCAGGAGGACAAAACTAATGGGGCATATGAAAACAAGTCTCATGGTGCGTACCAGTTGGATGGAGAAGACACGATCAGAGATGGAAAATCCTTGGATACTTCGGATAGGAGGGTGATAGACACATGTACTATTCTAGTTGTTGGCTCAAAAGAATCATCAGGGAAAAGACCCCAAGTTCAAGCACGAAGGCCAACAGTGGTCCACTGTAGTCTAGGACAGTGCTAGCATTTTCACCTCACCTTGAAGGGTGAGGAGTCTCACCCGAAGCGCGTTGCGACCAAAGGGGAGAAGGTTTCAACATGGGGTCGAGAGAATAACAATTGAGCACAAGCGATCATACACATATGCATCCATAATACATGAGATAGAGATAGTGATACCCTAAACTCATACACATGGATCCATCATGAATAACACAGAACTAACAACATTCTAGTATCAATCTAGTAATCACCATCTTCATGCAACAAGTAGACTATTTAAAATTTTAATAAGCCCATAGAACATGATACGCAATACATTATAAGTTTCAGCACCCATCAACCCTTATTACATTAAATAAATAGGACATAGTACATCATAACTCGGCATCTCGCCATAAATAATACATAGAATACCCGGCTTAGTAGCTTGGGTTGGATCGGCTCTGCAACCCAGTTCCTCAGCTCCCAACTCTTCCTACTTTGGTCTCTGCATCTGCATACCTCCTCGGCAACCAAGTCCTCCTGCATCTAGCGGGTTCAACAACAACCCCTTCCTTTTCGTTCTTCCCCTTTTTATATCCTTCCTGGCTTCTTGAACTTCAAGTTCTCGCTCAGCTGCTTGCTCCCTTGGCTGCTTCTACGCCTTCCCGTCTCCTCGGCTACCATTGCCTTCCGCTACCACTATTGCCATCACTCCCCCGCAACTGCTCATTCCACCACCCAACCGTTGCTACTACTTTTCCTTCCCCGCCCTACGGTTGGTCAAAATTGGTCAAAAATTCTTCAAAATTAATGAAGGCTCCAACAGGCCCTGACCACAATTTCTTGACTCGTCCCTGAGTCAAGTCATTTCGACCTCTGGTGGCTTTGTTGTTGCTTCCATGTGTTCTACGAGTGGTGGATGTCTTGCTACCGGCGTTGTCTCCACTGCCTATTGTGCCGACACCTCTGTTGCTGCGATACTTTCTTGCGAAGAAGGCATCTCTTCCATATCAATCCTAGCTTGTGGTGTGGCATTTGTTTCTGTGGTCCTTTCTTGACCTTATGGCTCCTCTATTCCAAATGAAGGCTCTAACTCTAGGACTGTTGTTGTTGTTTGCTGCCTGAACCCATTGTATTGCTGAATTGCTAGGTCCCATTTGGCAAGGATTGCGTTGGCGCTTTGTGTGAATACCTCGGCTGATTGTGATATTAAGGTTATCGGTCGTTGGCTCTACAGGTTGTCCCATTGTTGGTTGTTTGAGTGACATGCCTCCTTCAACAGCAGGACCTGCATCCGAACTGGGGGTCGTAGGTCTCGGATTATTCTTTTCATCCTCGCCGATTCCTCCTCAATTATGTCAAACTGGGCCTGGAGGACGTCGATTTTTTCACTTATTTGCTGGAGTTGTGCATGGTCTATGCATGCCCGTGTGCTGGCAAATAGGGATTGGATTTGTTCTCTTAACGAGTAGACCTGGTGATTTTTCAGAGTTAGACTACCTAACCAATCATGGACCTCGCCCATTAAGGCAAATCCATCGGTGAGGGCTTCAGCTAAGGCTTTTTTCTCCGTCTCTAGCTCTCTTACCTTGCTTTCAACTGACCGCGCGTAGATTTATAAAGGATCAGGCAGTGCGGACCTGACCATCTCTAGCTTCTGCTTCATTTATGCATTTTTGGTTGCTAGGCGCATGCATGCCATCTGTATATGATCGCAGCAGTTGATCAATGTGCAAGCAGACATGTCCGTCGGTGCTTTTGTGTTGGCTTCAGTGACGGTTGGCCATATGGATTGGAACTACTGGGTAAGCTGATTCACCTGGGCTTGCAATCCTTCATTTTCTTCTCACAGGTGATCTCGTTCTTTTGTCACTGCTAGAAATTGCATTTGCTACTGCTCATGTTCCTTGGCCAAGTCCTCAGGAAGGATCTCAGTTTTGTGCATTGTTTGCTGAATAAAAGAGAATAGCTAGGCCGATGACCAATGATGGAGTGTATCGGCCTTCATTGTGTTTGGTCTTGGGAATTGTTGTTGTGAGGGTAGGCTGCTTACAATGGACTTATCAGAGTGGGAGGCGGGTGAATGTTCTTGTTGGGATGGTTGAGTGGACTGCGGTGTGGTTGGAGTGATGCTAGGGTGTGGAGGGGTTGTGATCTTTATAGGGAGAGCGGGTAAGTACGGGCCAATCCTTTCTCCCTACCAACTAGTATCCAGGCATCTCCTAGCTGGTGGGTCCAACTCAAGCATCGACGTTGTACTCTCGATGGGTGGCATCCCTATGGTCGAGGTGGTGCCTTATTTTCGACCAGCCAACTGAACCTCTGCTTCCGTAGAAGTCCGTTGGTGGCCGAACGAGAGGATCTCGGACACAATTGTGGAGGTGGAAGTGGTTTGTGAGGATGACTCTCACGATGGGTGAACTACAGTGGATGTGGTGGCGGGGATCTCCTCGACTATGGCCGTTGCAGGAATTGGGTTTTTGACCTTAGTACTAAGGTCGATGACTGGAGCTAGGAGGTTAACTTTTGGCAGCCAACTTTTGACTTGGGGGTGTAGATAACTCGCTTCTTTTGTAGCTTTGGTATTGGCATTGGGGAGGGAGCCTAAGCTACACCTGCGGGAGGTGCCATTGAGAGAGGTGGCGTTACAATGGGGAACATCATGGTTGGACCTTGAAAATGCTCGAGATAGTCACCCTCACCTAGCTCAAAGCTTGTGAGTGTACTTATTACTTTGAACATTTTCTCTTCCATTTGGAGCAACATCGGTTGGAGTACTTCATCTGCCGCCTTCTTCCTGTTGCTTTTTGCCCCCTCACCCTCTTGGTTCTGTGGCACTAGAGCTCCAAACAGGTACCTAGGCTTCCCTTCTCTCACTTTGCAGGCCACTCCTAGCCAAGACTCCACTTATTTACGTAAGGCCTCCTCTATTAGGCTAAACCTCAGTGGCCTTAATTTGAATGTGGTGGGGTTGACACAATGTGGTTTGAGATAAGTGTGCGCATGCGAGGCACCAAACCAGAGCTTGCAGGAGAACTCATTTAGGAGAGTCTTGGGTATTCTATGCATGGATTGAATGGCGTCCACCATCTGTGCATACCAGCTCTTGAAGGCTCTTTCGTTGATCTCTTTTGTGTTGGGATCCCCCAACGCCCTCCACTATTCATAACTTAGAGAAATTGGATGGTTTTCAGTAATGGTTGCCATCTGTCTCTCTGGTGGTGACCTCCACTTCCACATTGCCAGTGCCATTAACAAGTACCCAAACACAAAGACAGTGCTCCGCTTATAGACATCCTCACATGCCTCAAAAAGTTCGTTGAGCACGAAATCTAACCAGTTGAATATCTCTCCCTGGCAGCAGTGTTTTGCTATTGAAATGGTGTCCAGGGTGTACTCGTTTCTCGTGAAGTGCCTCATTGTCTTGCCTGCAATAAGGTAGCAGGCGAACCAGATGTTATCTTTGTTGATCTTATCTAGCTTCACGCCCTTTCCCCCTTTCTCTGTTCCATAGAAGGCATATATGTTGTCTTCTGTCTGTTTCTTCCCCTGCTTGGCCCCAGCCTAGAATGTTGTGCTAACTGCATTCCCCATTTTTTCCAACCCAATCAATTGATAGATATCTTCAACATGAATAGGGTATTCTCTGTCCAACCATAGCAAACCTCCATGCATCCTGCTTGCCAATAGCTTGGTGCATTGCATGGTGGCCAATTGGGTGTCGAATACAGGCAGATTTCACAGGTTGAACAACGTATACCTCTGTAGCCCTCTGAAGTCCTCTCTAATTCTAGAGGTCCTGGTGCCATCCTCCCTTTGAAATTCCTTTGTGTATACTTCCCTCTTCATTGATGGAAATTGGAATATGTCTGTGAAGTCATTGTTGATGAGATTCGACCAGTCATACTTCTCGTATAGGTCGTCCATGATTCTTTTTGCCATCGTTCTCCTTTTGTTGTAAACAATTACAACTGGTGGTGTCCTGGTTTTCTTGTCCTGCTCCTGTTCTTCCGAGTGATCCTGGAATCCATTTGTTGTTTGATATTCTACCATTCTCTGCATTCTTCTGATATTTATGTAACTGATTCTGACACGACGTCCCCTGACTGACAAGGATTTAATCAACTAATTACTCCGACGACCTTTCCATATATTCTAGCCATATATTGCCACCATCAGTCGATTGGTACGTGCCAACTATGACGTGGGTTTGGAAGGTATAGAGTGGGATGCATGGCGTCTTTATTCTACTGTGATGGGATTATTTATTAACTAATTCTATGCTTAACGGGAAAGATTGTGCGACCCTTTCTTGATAGTTGCATTATTGATTACTTAATTGGGAATTACCTACTGGTACGGTGGATGGGACGGGTACTTATGCGATCATCATTTCTGGAAAAGGTGCGGACCTATGTGTATTTTGTTGATGGGGGTTGACACATATGGCTACTATCCCTGCTGACTAGGCCTACCACTACGATCCGACATTATATGGCCACTGGCACTACCCCCTCCCGACCATAAATGCATTGCGGTATCCCAAATTGGTCACAGCCTTATTATTCGGAAGAAACTCATTTTTTTCACTTGTGGAAGTTTCAGGCGTGTGCCATTCACCCATCCCTGCAGTCGAACTCTATCCAGTTGCGCGAGTCTTACCACACCTGATTCTTTTATTTGTGTAATGATGAATGGGCCTAACCAATGCATTTGTAGTTTTCCTAGGAACTTGAGGAACTTGCTGTCATAGAGGAGCACTTGGTTGTCGACTTAAAATGATTTGTTCTTGATTTGTCTATCATGCTAAGCCTTCTGTCTTCGTTTCTCGACAAATTGATGGAACTCCGCCAGGAACAGGGTTTCATCAAGTTCCATCAACTGGCTTAGTCTGTTCCGCAAGGCACTACTCTTGGTAATTCCTGTAGGCTCTGAAATTAACATGCTTGGCAGTATGAAATCCGTTGGCACTACCGCCTCTCTGTTGTAGACGAGTTGGAATGGTGTTTTTTTGTGGAGTCTTTTAACTATTGTCCTATATCCTCAGAGAGTCACTAGATCTCTTTCATCCTAGTCATCCCGGTTGGCCAATACGATTTTTGTTAGCCCTCTTTCCAGTATTTTGTTAAATGCCTCTACTGCATTGTTTGCTTGTGGATGATGAGGACTACTCTTGTTATGCTATACCATAAAAGTTGTTAACATAACTTCAATTTTTTCGTTCAAAAAATGTGTGCCCTGGTAATTTGTGAGGCTCCTCGGGCATCCGAACCTTGAAATGATATTTTCAAAAACGAATCTTGTCGCTGTTTCTGCTGTGCAGTCTTTTACTAGTGCGGCCTATGCCCATGTTTTTAGGTATTCAGTTGTTGTGATGATGTATCGAGATCGGGAGTGTCTTTCTGGTGGGGAGATTGGTCCAATGAAATATACTGCCCACCTATCGAATATCTACAATGTATGGATTGGGTGTAGTGGTAGCTCGTCACGTCGGGAAGGCTTACCAATCCTTTGACAAACATCGCAATTATTAGCAAATGACTTGGAATCCTTATGTATAGTGGGCCACCACAATCCTGCGTGTAGTATCTTCCTTGTGGTAGCCTTGCCCCCTACATGACCTCCCGCGACCTCTGCGTGGCACTGCCATAGGACGACTTCTCTTTTATGCTATAGGACACAACGTTTGAGTATTTGGTCCAAGCTCATTTTGTAAAGGTGTCCTGCTATGAGCTGGTAATCTGCAGCTCTAACCACTAAGTGCCTCTTCTGCATTGTTGTGTATCCTTGTGGGCAACTGCCTGTTGTTAGTAATGTAGCAATTTCCTCTAGGTAATCGGGTATGGCTTCTATCCTGAACAGGTCGTCATCAGGTAACTGATCATCTATTGCCCTGTCATTCTCCCCTATTTCTAGGCGAGACAGGTGATCTGGGCCTACATTCAATCTTCTTGGCTTAACAACCACATCGAACATGAATTCTTGAAAAAGTAACAACCACCTGCATATTCTTCCTTCTAGTACCGACTTGTTTACTAGGTACTTCAGTGCAGAATGGTCTGTGTAAAATTTGAATCGCACCTAGCAGGTAGTGCCTAAAATTTTGGAGAGAGTAGACCATTGCTAGAGCTTCCCCTTCTGTTGTTGTGTAGTTTTTTTCCATCGTGGAGAGGTTTTTGCTTACATAGTGTACCAGATGATCCATCTTCTCTCCTAGTTGCGCTAGGACTGCTCCTAGTGCTATTCTAGATGCGTCGATGTGTACATGGAATATTTTGTTCCAGTCAGGGTACACCAATATGGGGGCACTTACTAACCTTTCTTTCAGTTTGTTCAGCGTTGTTTGACAATTAGTTGTCTAGATGAATTCCTCTGTCTTCCTTAGAAATTTCTCCATTGGGGCTATTATGGTTGCATAGTTTCTAATGAACCTTTTGTAGTACCCTGTATGGCCTAGAGTTGCTCTTAGTTTCTTTACATTGTGGGGTGGTTCCATGTGGATGATTGCTGCTATTTTGGTAGGGTCCACGGAGACTCCGCCCTTGCAAAAAATATGGCCAAGCAGCATTCGAAAGGGAACTACGAAAATGAATTTTTTTTAAATTTAAAGAGATATGCAACTATCTGCATATTTCAAACATTACTGTCAATAGACTGGTATGCTTCTTTAGCAAGTTGTATACTGTCTAGTCATCCATGTAGATGTCTAGGAACTTATGAATGTAATCTCGGAAGTGGCTATTACAATCCTTGAAAGGATGGTTGGTGCATTCCTTAACCTGAATGGCATTACATTATATGTGTACGACCCCCACTCTATCGTGAAAGTTGTTTTCCTTTTATCTTCTTCGACTATTCGGACCTCATGGTAGCCTGAGAAGCTATCTGTGAACGAGTATGCCTCGTTCCTCACAACATTGTCTAGGACTTCATAGCTGAAAGGCGTGGGGAACGGGTCATGCACGCAGGCAGTGTTCAGACTTTTATAGTCGACACATACTCTAATCTCGGTCGCTCTTTCTTGTTCTAAATAACTATAGGGCTTATCCCATCAGCTTCATCGACTAGAAATATGATTCCTGCATTCAACATTTTGTCAATCTCACTTTTAACTTTCTCTTTGACCCTTGGGTTCAGTTGGTATGGTCTGTGATTCACTGGTCAAGCACCTGTTTTCAGAACAATTTTCATCGCTCCCAAGTTACCTTTTATCCCCTTGAGTTCTGCTACCGAAGCTGGGAACAAGTCCTGGTATTCCTGTAATAAATCAAAAATTTCTTTGGTGGTTTGTTCGTCTCAGTAGTCTCCCACTGATGCTATCTTGGGCTTATCTTCCGTCCCTACACTCTATTTTCTTAGCTTCACTGGTAGGAGATGGGCGCCTTCCATCGAGCGATTTTGCCGAATCCCCCTTTCTCCCTCTGTTTCTTCAAAGGCTAGGTGTATAAGCCCTTCCAATCCGTCTTCTTCTAGTTCTCCATCAATTTTTTCGCAGGTCACAAATCCTGGCGATTCCATATCATACAAGCACCGCAGAAAGTTTTCTTTGTGCTCCCCTTCAGCTAACATCTTTGGGGTGAACAAAACCCCTTTCACCACTTGAAGTGCTTCTGTCATTTGTGCTTCACTTATTTTGAATGAAAAATCGTCGATGAACTGTGCTTTCAAGGCATCCCAAGCAGTCGTTTGTCATTGTAGGTCCTCCTAGATGTACCAAGCATGGGGATGGCGATGAGGGTGTGTATAAAAGCATGCACCCATAGGTCCTTTGGTAGCCCCTGACTTTCCTAGTTAGTCATGCACTTTTTGATATGCTCCTCAGGACTCAAATTCCTCATGTATTATTTTTCATCTGGTGTCCGATCTTATTTCTTGCTAAACCTCTCCTTCATTTCTCATTTGGCATCCTTCCAGTTTCTTAATACTTGGCAGTGTTCTTTCCACCACCTTGCCAGTGTTACCATGAGCGCAATATCCAGTAAGGAATTTTATGGTTTTCTGGTATCCTAGTCCATCCTGTCCAGGAACCAATCTATCGGTTCAAGGCCACATTACTTCGGGTTGTCACCCTTTCCTATGTCTCCCCAAGTTACTCAGCTTATCATTTCACATTGTCGAGTTGTCAGTTCATAACCGCCCTGTTGCCATGCATCCCATGTAGCTTCTGAACTAGCTTCTAACTTTGGATGATCTTCCAGCTGTG
Organism: Pinus taeda; assembly: GCA_000404065.3. NCBI lineage: Eukaryota > Viridiplantae > Streptophyta > Pinopsida > Pinales > Pinaceae > Pinus > Pinus taeda. The sequence goes on from APFE030598688.1 coordinate 131,664, forward strand.
GGATTTATGTAGTCCTCCCTCTTTCTTGTTGTGAGTGTATACAACTGATCTAACATCCATGGTTCCTCCCTGTCATCTGTTGGATCTGTAAACCTGGGTCCTTGGTAAGGGTCCAATGGTTGAATCACCCTTAGTCCTTCTGCTTCAAAGATCATTAGTTCCTTCTTCAAATTTGTGACAACATAGTTCTCATATGCCCAGTCAATCCCCAAGAGTGTTGGATACGGGTCTTTATTCCCCCATAATGTTTATTACTTCGAACTAAGTGTAAGTTTTCACTCCCGCCACATCAACCTCTACATTCTCTAATATCCCAATAGGCAATATACAATACTGATTTGTCATTCTCAATTGAATTGGTGAATACTTCAGCTGTGACTTCCCCATTTCCTCACAGGTCTTCCAAGGTAGGATGTTTACATCCGACCCTAGATCTAGCATGGTGTCCCTTATCTGGAATCCTACCACTTGTGCATTGATTCGGAACTCCTTCCCACTTACTTTCTTATTTCGCTTCACTCTCCTAGAGGCTTTTTCTGACCAGGTTTCACATGGTTGTCCCGTGTCCTCTCGTTCTGCAGATACTGCGACCTTTAAGCTTTTCCACAATTCCTTTAGCATGGCCTCATCTTCAACAATTTTTAAGAACAATTTAAACCATTCCCCAATGGGCTGGACAGGAGCAGGCCCATAGACTTGCAGTCTTCGGGTGTCCCTATCTTCAATCATTCCCTCAAACAATTTGGCTGCTTCTTGATAATACTGCTTTTGGCACTCGAGCTTATATGCCTTTCGTGATGACACCGCTTTGACGATCACGAAGGATTCCTCGGCGTAGTGATCTTCCCCTGTCTTCTTCCCTCCTCGGGTGACTATATTAATATTTATCGTGAGGAAACTGTTGAGATTGCAACAAGATGATGGAGCTTAGTGAAAAGAGTCGCCTTCACTAAGTGGGCCTGCAGGCTATTTTTGGCGCAAGTCTATTTTTAGACTATGTCTATTTTATGGATTGCAGGTTGCTGTTTATGGATGATTGATCAAGTTGGAAAAAATAGATGGACTTCTATTTTTAGACCACAGCGGAGTGACACCACAGCGGAGTGACTGCTCAGTCTAAATATAGAACAGTCAAATATTATTAGCTCATAATAATATTTAGACTATAAACTTTGTCTTATTCTTTTGGAGCACTTCAGGATGAGCTACCGATGTGGTACATGTAGATCCCAGAAGGAAATACGTGGTTACCTATGGGATGACTAATATTTGCATGCAGGACTTCAGTTAGAACTCAAGTGAGTTTAGTTTAGTGGACTGGAGGTGCAGTTGATGGAGTTGTGTTCAGTTTAGCTTTGTTAAACTGGTTGTATTTAGTCTAACTGGCAAATAGACTAGAGATGAGTTGGGTGAATTAGTTATTAATTAAATCACAAGTTATTAACTCATAATACAACTAATGAATACATCAGTTAACTCAGTTGCATGTCAGTGCATGTTCAGTTCAGCAGGGACAGGTGTTAAAGAATCAGATTGCTATCAGTTGTGACTATAGTTGTGCATCAGATCTTGCACAATCAAGGGATTGAGTATGCCAATGAGTTTGCCCACGTATTTGCCCACATTGTAGCTTGTGCTTACGTGATTTTGCCAAGTAAATACGTGGTTGCCTTGGAATTATCATCAGTTCTTGAGCAGGTATTGAGCAGCGGAGGCAGGCAAGCAGCGAAGGAGATTTTGAGCCAGTGATTGATTCAGATCTGAGCTGTATTGTGTGTAACAGAGGTGGAGATACTTGTGAGAAGTATTATGCTGTGTAATGTTACATGACTCAATCATTAATATACAGATAGTTGGGGTTTTTTAGCGAGATGCTTTCCCCGGGATACATACTGTGTTAATGTGTGAATGCTCTTGATGTTTTATTGTTATTGATGCTGCTATATTGATGATCAACGTAGAGGAGCTTATGTATTGTATATGTTTTCCGCAATAGTACATGATCAGGATAATCTCTGTTGAATATGTGTTAAATTATTCAAAATTTCTACAGAAACCCTCGTCGGTATGAGGCTTAGTAGTCACTAGGTTGGCCCCTCACTGTCTGTTCTCTCTTCCCATTTTGCAATGATCTTTGGGCAGTCTTCCATCGCATGGGTGTTAAATCTACATTGTGAACACCATGGTCTTCTCGGGAGCGGGCATTCCTTTGTGACATGTCCTTCCTGATCGCAGTTGTAGCATCTTAAGGGTCCCCTGCCCCCCATTCTTCCTCCGCATTCATTTCCTCCTCACCCCCCTCGACTTGCTTCATTGACCCTAAATGTGGATTTGTCCAGCCTTTCTGCCAGAGCATCCAACGCTCAGCACTGATCGGTGTGATCAGGGGTCGATGCGCAGAGCTCATAATAGTTTTCATTGGGGACATTGGAGTACTTTTTCAGAACTGGACACATCCGTGATAGATGTCCATACATTCTACAAATCTCGCAGAAGTCTGTGTTATTCCTTTCTAGGAAGGGTCCTTGCGCTCCAATTTCTGCAACTCCCATGGTGGGAGTGGTTCCAGATGATCCCGCCACCCCCCCTGTTTGGTTAAGACCCCGCAGTCAAGGGCACTCTTTCGCAACATGCCCTTCCACCAGGAAATGGGTGCACCAAATGTTGGGCCTGACTGGTCGTACGGGCCGGAGGTCTCTCAGCTTCTCGGTCATATTCGTGAGCTGGCTTTGCAAGCCCGTGATTGTTGGATCTTGTAGACTCGTGCCTCCCCGGTATTCATAGGGATACCATGCCATTGCTTCTAACCGAGATGCTTTCTCTAATGCATTCTGCAAGGTTCCTAACTTCTGTTGTGTCAGCAGTGTCCTAGTCAGGGGAAAGAGTGCCTTGATGAACCAGTCCCACTGGTGGTTCAGGTACAGGGTGTAACTTAGCTTGGAAATGGCATCCTTAAATTTTGCATGAGCTCCCAAGCAGTCTCACCCTCCCTCTTCTTAATTTCCCACAGCTCTGATAGCCCTTGCTGATCTGTTTGCAGTACCTTGAATTCCTACACAAATCCCCTCTTAATATCATTTATGGTTGGGTTTTGGTTCTGTTATGCCCACTTTATGAACTAGCGTAGAGCCCATTCTCATAGCGTGGTATGGAATTCCACCGCCTAAACATTATTCAGAGTCTGATGGGCCCTCCAGATGGCTTCGCAGAGGTACCAGTGTTGCTCGACATCCTCGTTCCCCTTTCTTGCAAACTCCGGGTATCTAGTAAATGATCCCGCCATACTTCTCTGATTATTAGCTAATAGCACAAAACCTTTGGTTCCTGGTTGTAGGGATCCCTTTAGTCCCAAGTTACTGCTATAGCCAGTTCTTATATTACTTAAAATATTGAGACCAGTTCTATATTTCTCCTGCGCACTATATCCTCGTGCCGCTTTGGCTAAGTTAAGAACGGATTCTTCCGGTTTGTGATAAGGTACCAGGGGAAGGTCGGGGAAAATGCCACTCACATTACGGGGTTGGGGCTACTAAACCTTGGTAGATGCATGTTCTTCCTCCAGTAATCTCATCATCCCATCGCCCATGTTGTCATCATCTTCATGGAAACATGGGTACTAGTATTATGGTCCTTCTTCCGCAACCTTCACGGAGGATCCCCCATCCACTCCCTATTGTGATTCCTAATCCACAACATTTCGAGATGGTCCTCCCCCTATCTCTTATTGCGATCCTATTTCTGCAACCTGCAGGGAATGTCCTTCCTCCTCTTCCCAATTTTAACATCCCTTCTTCCCGCATCCGGGTTGCCTAGCATCATCCTCTTCCTTCATCCCAACCCAGGGTTTTCTCCTCACCACTCCTATTTGGTGGGACTTTCTCCTTCCTTCTCCTAGGGCCCGAGCTTCTCTTGCCTACCACTTGTCTGCTAGCAGCGCCCCTCTAACATTCCTAGCTCTCTTCAATTCTTCTGCATCCATCCCCTCGCAACATCCTTATCCCCTTTTGGGCAGCATTTTCCCCTTTAGTTCCTTCCCTCGATACTGGGGTTTTACGCTTCCATTCCAGAAATGGTTAAAGATAGCAGTCCCTCTTCTACCAGAACCATCTTAATCCACGTCGGAACTTCCCCTATCAATTCCCCCCTTAGCCCAGAGTTGAACAACACCTCTGCCTTTGAGTAGGACTGATAGCTTTCTACAGCAAACTCGACCATGTATCCCTCCACTGTAGTCCTCACCCAAAAATCAATTGCTCTTGTCTGCTTGTTATCCAACTGTTGTAGTAATGCAGTGTCAGACAAAGTCCAACTATGGTGGGATGTTGCTAATCCGCTCGATGGACTTTGCCGCTTCAGTTCCCTCAACCAATTGTACAAGTCTTCAGGGAACTTGCACAAGAAAATTTCATACTGGTCGTCTGAGCTATCAGCGTATAAAATATATGCACGCACCTTGTCATTTGGTTGATTCCTGTGAGCAACTCTTTCTGCCACAAATTGGTCTACTTTGTGGTTCCAACAGTTTCCGATCTCTCTTTTAAACACCCTCAACACCATATTTTGAACCAGTTCTCCTAACTTCAGGTCCCGACAACAGAACCATTTGTTGGCTTAGAAGAATCATCAGGGAAAAGACTCCAGGTTCAGGCATGGAGGCCAACAATGGTCTGCTGTAGTTTAGGACAACACTGGCATTTTCACCTTACCCCGAAGGGTGAGGAGTCTCACCCGAAGCGCACCGCAACCAAAGGGGAGAAGGGTTCAGCATTGGGTCGAGAGAATAATAGTTGGGCACAGGTGATCATACACATATGCGTCCATAATACATGAGATAGAGATAGTGATACCCTAAACTCATACACATGGATCCATCATGAATAACACAAAACTAACAACATTCTAGTATCAATCTAATAATCACCATCTTCATGCAACAAGTAGACTATTTAAAATTTTAATAAGCCCACAGAACATGATACGTAATACATTATAAGTCTCAACACCCATCAACTCTAATTACATTAAATCAACAAGACAAAGTACATCATAACTCGGAATCTCGCCATAAACAATACACAAAATACCCAGCTTAGTAGCTCGGGTCAGATTGGCTCCGCAACCCAGTCCCTCGGCTCCCAGCTCTTCCTACTTCGGTCTCTGCATCTGGATACCTCCTCAGCAACCAAGTCCTCCTACGTCTAGCGGGTTCAACAACAACCCCTTCCTTTCTATTCTTCCCCTTTTTATATCCTTCCCAGCTACCTGAACTGCCAGTTCTTGATCGATTGCTTGCTCCCTTGGCTGCTTCTGTGTCTTCCTGTCTCCTTGACTGCCTTTGCCTTCTGCTACCACTTTGCCATCACTACCTCGCAACTACTCATTCCACCACCCAATCGTTGCTTCCATTTGTCCTTTCCTGCCCTACGGTTGGTCAAAACTGGTCAAAACTTCTTCAAAATTAACAAAGGCTCCAACACTAGTTATGGTTCTGACAAGCATTATGACCATCATCATTATCATCCTTACAGGAGGAGTGATAAGGGATTATTTATGGACGAGTTTAAGAAAGAAAAACCACCTACATTTGATGGAGAGATGAAGAAATCACAGGATGCAGAGGCATGGTTGCTTGGTATGAGTAAGTTCTTCAGATTGCATGATTATTCAGAGAGGATGAAAGCAAAGATAACCACTTTTAGTATTAAAGGGAAAGCATATATTTGGTGGGAGGATGTGAAGAATGTTAAAGGTATTCAGAAAGACAAATTGACTTGGAACAGGTTTGAGAGGCTCTTCAAGAAGAAGTATTTGTCGAAAAGGTACTATGATGACAGAGATAAGGAGTTTTATGAGTTTCAAATGGGTTCCATGATAGATGATGAGTATACTAGCAAGGTCTTGGAGCTATTGAGATATGTGCCTTACCTCAAGGAGGAGAAGGCCAAGGTTCAAAGATTCATCAGTGGATTGTCAGTAGCATATAGACATTGGATTGAGTTCATGAGCCTAGATCATTGGAGGAGGCCATTTGAAAGCTAAAACATTGTTATGAGTAGTTAAAGAAAAAAGTTGAGCATAAGCGTGTCTTGAAAGGAAATGAGAAAGTTAAAGGAAAATAGCCACCAAAGCGAGGAAGACCTCAAGATGCAGGTGAAAAATAAAATTTAGTCCCTTACAAGAAGTACAATACAGTTGAGAAGGAACATGGAGAGCAACAGGCTAGAGGCGATGGTAGAGCATCGTGCAGTGTTGGATATGTGGCAAGGATCATAGTAAGAGGGATTGTTCGCAGTATCAGGGTGGTAGACACCAGATATATAGTGCTTAGGAGGTGCACACAGTTGGGGATGTTGGTCATATCATTCCTCGGATTTATGCAATTGTGCACAACAAGCAGGCAGATCATCAGACATCTATCATTGAGATGGATGTAATCTTTGCGATCAATTTTTTTCTATTTTGATCGATCATGGATCTAATTATAGTTATATTAATTATGACCTGGTGGATAAGTGTGGTTTGAGAAAATAAGTGCACGCAAAATCTTGGTTGGTACAGTTGTCCACATGTACAAAGAAGAGAGTTCACCATTAGGTAAGAGCTTGTGCATTTGAGTTAAATGGTACGCCTACAATAGCACATTTGAATATACTTCCATTGGGATCGTATAACATGATTTTGGGTATGGATTGGTTGTACCTTCACAAGACCTAAGTGGATTCCTTAGGCAAGGCCACTGAGTGCTTGGATGATAATGGGGAAAAGAGAATTTTGTAGGGAAAGAAGAAGCCTACATCAGCGAGGATGATTTCCGCTATGCAAGTTAAGCATAGTTGCAGAAAAGGTTATGTGATGTTTGTAGTGCATAAATATAGTGAAAAGGTTAAAGATGTTGAGGATGCAGAAATATTCAAGAGGTACCATGTATTGCAGCAGTATCAGAATGTGTTTCTAGCAGAGATTCCAGAGTTACCTCCTCACAGGGAAGTATATTTCTCTATTGAGTTGGTGCCAGTGGTAGCACCAACATCAAAGGCACCTTACAAGATGAGTACCCCGGAGCTAGTAGAGTTGAAATTGCAGTTAAAGGAAATGCTTGGTAAGGGGTACATTAGGCCAAGTGTGTCATATTGGGGTGCACCAGTGTTGTTCGTAAAGAAGATGGACAATACTCTCATATCGTGCATTGATTACAGGCAACTGAACAAGGTAATGATTAAGAAAAAGAACCCACTGCTGAGGACTGATGATTTGTTTGATCAGCTGGAGGGAGTAGTAATGTTCTCTAAGATTGACTTGAGATCATGATACCATCAGGTACACATCAAGGAAGAGGATATCTACAAGACTGCGTTTAGGACCAGGTATGGGCATTATGAGTTTGTTGTAGTTCCATTCGGTGTGATTAATGCCCCAACTACATTTATGTGTTTGATGAATAATGTGTTTTGTCCTTATTCGGCCAATAGTAGAACTTCTTAGCAATGTCAACACTACTACTGGTCGAATCTGAAGAAGGAAGTGGCATATTTCATGGCTAGATGTTTCGATTGTTAGTGGGTAAAGGCAAAATGTAAGCATCTAGGTGGTCTACTATGGCCTACTCTGATTCAAGAATGGAAATGGGAGGTTATTTCTATGGATTTCATTACAGGTCTTCTGAGGATAGTGAGACAACATGATTCTATTATGGTTGTGGTCGATAGGTTGAGCAAGGTAGCTCACTTCATTCCAGTGAAGACTACATACTCAGCTAGTGAGGTGGCACATGTTTTCATCAGGGAGATCATGAAATTACATGTTGTTTCGAATAATATTGTGTTGGACAAGGATGTGAAGTTCACTTCGAAGTTTTGGAAGGATTTATTTGCAGGTTTGGGCACAAAGTTTCTCTTTAGTACAACTTATCATCCACAGACAGATGGACAAACTAAGAGGATCAATAGGATATTGGAGGACATGTTGAGGATTTACTTGATGGATCAACAAATAAGATAGGAGGAGTATCTTCCATTGGTTTAGTTTGCATAAAAAAATGATTATCAGGAGTCATTGAGGAAGAGTCCTTTCGAGGCACTATATGCGCAAAGTTGTAATACTCCCATCAGCTGGAGTGATCCAATGAACATGGTACCTATTGGATTGGATATGTTGGCAGGCATGGAATAGGGAATGTAGGTTACAAAGAAGAATCTAAAGGTAGCACAGGATAGACATAAGAGTTATGTGTACCAACTCAGGGCAATCAAGGAGTTTCAAGTTGGGGAGCATGTGTATTTGCGCATCAAGCCCAAGAAGAGTTCCATGAGGATTGGATCATGTGCCGAGTTGGCACCGCGATATTGCGGACCTTTTGAGATCCTTGAGAGGATTGGACCAATGGCCTATTGACTTGTAGTGCCTCCAACAATGAAAGTCCATGATGTTTTCCATGTTTCATTTCTTAAGAGGTATATAAAGGATGTTGATCATGTTATTGGTTGGTCTATATTACAGGTGGAGAAAGAAGGAGAATTCCAACCGGAGCTTCAGTGCATATTACAGTGGAAGCAAATCATGCTCAAGAATGGAACCGTAGAGTAAGTTGAAGTGCAATGGAAGCACTTTGGGCCTGAAGAAGCTACATGGGAGATGGCGGATCAAATGCGGGCCATGTATCCTTCTTTGTTTGCCAGTGGAGGCAAAGCAGTTTTGGTATGATGTTTTGGTATATGTTTGGCATTTGTTTTGCTAATTTTTTGGTATATGTACATATGTATATGGATGTAAATTCTGCCACGAGTTGTATTATAAATCTCCAATAAAAGGTATGGTTGTTATCTTGTCAGGTTGTCATGATGTTTTTCTTTTGAGCAGGTCATTCATTGTAAATACTGCAACGAGATAAGTTATAAAGCTTCATGGATAGTATGTTTTCTTTTCAGTGGTTTTGATGAGGTCTTGGTGTGGTTTAACACTGAGGATGGTGTTCCCCAAGGGGGAGGGTTCTGTAACAATCCCTGGTTAAAATTTCATGTAATAAAAGTTAATAAATGAAAAATAAGACCACAACCAAGGGAAACTTATTCCAAGTTGAATGTTGGGCAAAGATATCGTAGTGGGAATCATTGGATGTGTTTATGGCTAAGGGAAATAAGCTAAGGCATTAAAAAGGAAAAAATTTATTTGGCACATTTATTTATGAAAATAAAGGAAAATAGGATAAAAGGGAGGTGAAAGGTCACAGGTTGCATGTGAAGAGGAAATTGAACGAAAAAAATGGAAAATGAAGAAAATAAAGGCCTAATTGATAAAAAAGGATTCTGAGGATCAATTGGTACCTTTTGTCAGTTCAACTTTGGAGCTCCCGTTATTCTCTCTCTCTCTCTCTCACTCTGGGACACTTAGAGTTCCAGCTTTGGAGAAAAGAAAGGAAAATCAAGCAAGGGAAGGACAAGGAAAGGAAGGAAAGAAAATATCAAGCAAGGAATAGCATGATCAAGCAGCTTCAACATGAATAATTGTAGGTAACATATTGCATGTGTGATTTCCTAGCTGGTTTTGACATGCATAGATTTGCATGTTGGTATATGGTTCTCTTGTTGTCGGTGGTATGGTTTTGCCAGGTTATGACAGTGGTTTTCAACCTTGTCGTGCCTTTTTTCAAATAGTTATGGTGTGATGGAAATGTTTTCTAAGTTTTGAGCTTTGGAATTTCTGGATGGTTTCAGAATCCGGGGTGGAGGTGATCTCAGAAAAATTCCCAAAGGCCTAAGAATCCCTTGACCAGTTTTGGCGGGATACACGGTAAAGCCTAATGTTGGAGTCTCGGTATAGGGCTTAGTGATCTGGTGTGGATTGTAGTAAAGCTTGAGAGACTGGTGTATCAATTTAGGGCCTAGTGATATGGTTTGGATTTCGGTAAAGCTTGAGAGACAAGCAGAAAAAAAAATTCCTCAAGGATAGCGATGGAGTCTGGAGGCATTCTAAGTTCGGTTGGTTTTGTGATCTCGATACCGGTTTTGGTGAGTTCACGGTTTGGTGAGGGTGGAGGTGTTTTAATCTATGGATTCCCTTGGTTATTTTTGGATTGGTTTATCCATGAGATCCCACATTCATGCTTGGAATATGGCACAAGGGTGACCGCCTGAAAGAAATATTTGGTTCAACCATGTCTATGGTCGGTTGTACGTTGAAGTCTCAAACCTAGTTAGTTTTGCCTATGTTTAATAAAAGATAAGTTCTCTTGATTCTGTACTTATTATTATGTGGATTTAGTGGTTGTTATCTAACTGTTATTTAAATGGTTTAAATGTTGGTTATAAGCATGGTTGTATGACTAGTTATGTTCATGGTTATCTCATGTATTTACTTGTAACTGAGAGGATAATGAAGGAAAGACTTAATTGATGTCAAAATACTTAAGGGAAGAGGATGGTGATCCTTCTTGTCAAGTCTTATATAAGCTATCAGTCATTTATGCTCTGCCTTGTATTCATTTCTTGTAGATTGCATTGATGCCAAGTGTTTGATAGAATTTCAGTCTTGGTTGGGGATGGTAAGGCCTAGTCCTGGAGACAATTTTTGATTTGTAATTTTTGTGGTCATGTAATTTATAAATTCTAAAAGTGTCATTGAGTTATGGGCAGTGACTTGGGCTCTGGGACTGAAAAAGTGGCTCAAATTCTAAAGACAAAAGCACAACAATGGGCATAAAAGTCCCTCGACACATGCATACCCATGTTGTGGGAGCATCTAGAGCCTCTTGGACGTACACTTGCCCATATCAATGGAAAATATGGGGGTTTAACGGTCTAAAAACTTAGTGGGACCCAAGGGTTGGTTACCTGAGTGGTTGGGATGGTATCTGGGAGTCTTGTTACTGATGTGGAAGGTCTGTATGGTGTGTTTCCATCGGTTCCACTTCCTTAAGGTGACTTAGGAGGTCGAATAATATCATAGTAACTTCTCGTCACATGTTTACCCTGGTTGGTTGGTTACTTGGGTAGATGTGGGAGGAGGCATTACAAGAGGTTTCTAGAGACGAGGCCTACAGTTTATCGTCACCCTCTTAGGTCAATCATTGAGGTCTAGATGTGCATGTGGGGGCAGATGATGCCCAAGAGGGGCCTGTTGGAGTATCTGACCATTATTTCTCCCGAAGCACTGGTGCTACTGGCCAATGAGGATGACCATGCAATTGTCGTGTTACTGTTTCCGTATGCAGGGATTGATTGGAGAGGGTGTCCCAACATCCTATTCACAACAGATGAGTCTCCAAATGATAGAGGTGGTATTAGTATTTTTTTTAAATTAATCTAGTTTCATTCTCTTGTTTTAAATAATTAGAATAAAATGTATTCTAGCACCTTCTTTAACTTGTTTTATTAAATTGTTTAAATAATTTGTTTAATTAGTTTTTTGTACTATATAATTTGTAGAGATCAACATATTTGATGGGGAAATGCATCCTCCCCCACCAGATTTCTGAGGATATGAGAAGACAGGAGAGGCCCAAGAGGGTGAGGCACATCCTTAGGCGGGTGTTGGTGTCCAGGGCCGTAGGGCTGGTCTGCGAGTTCAGATAGACTACTATAACAAATTGGCCAGAGTTTTTTTGATGCAGGAGTCTGCCCTGCGAGGGCTCGAGCTATCATCATGGATCATATGTCCGTGGGTATGTACAGGGATTGTCTGCGTGAGATAATGTCTCTTATACGACATGTCATCAGAGCTAGTAGGGTACTGACATTGATGAAGGATGTAGGCTAACATCATGCAACGTTAGATACATCAATTTTGAGGGTGGTGATGATGATGATTAGGGTGACGATCATGATCATGATCATGATGGTGGTGATCATGATGCTTCTGGTAGTACCACCCCATTAGATCATGGCCGTCAAGGTGCTGGTTATCCTTTTGGTAGTACACCTCCTCATCAGTCGCTTGATGATGAGATGCCAAAGCTAGAGGATGTGCCTTATGTTTCTCCTAACAGAGTAGACCAACCACCTCAGAGTACACCAAACCACGTTGAGAGCGCAGTAGTTGACAATCCACCATTTTCTACTGCAGACCAACCACCTCCTCCTTCGTCTTAGCTGAGTTTGACAAGCATTGATCATGCAATAGTTGACCATCCATCGTCTTCTACTAAGGACCAGGCTGGCACTACGTCTGTTTTATCAAATATTTTATTGCACTTATTTGACTCGATGTAGTTATTTGATATATATATATATATATATATGGTGATTTTTTTTTGTTCATGTTTATGTACTTAATTTATACGTTGGTGTTGATGTGTATATTGCTAGGTCATGTTAGAAATGTTCATTTAATGTGCTTGCAGATAGATGCATATGTGCATGATAGCAGTTACTTGACATGAGATTTATATTAATTTGAGGATGTGTGTGGTGATGATGTTAGATTACAATGTTTGTGTTTTGTTAGATGTGATCATGATGATGATGCCCTGTTAGATTTTTAGATTTGTGTGCTAGCTAATGACGTTTATATGTGGTAGACGCGTATATAATTAGATAATGGTAGTGAATTCAAATGTGTATCTTAGATGAGGTTTATGATTGTTTGATGGTTATCATCATGATATTTATTTTTATGAAATAATATTTATTAGATATTAGTGTTGGTGAACTTATATCAAATTTTTATATATGAAATTGCATGCAAAACGACTTTAAAAAATGCAAAGATATTTTTATAAATTATAAAGTTTATTATGGTTGAAACTATGATTGTAAAATTACATTTAATTAT
>APFE030598688.1:145289-229011 GCA_000404065.3 Pinus taeda
ATAACATTTTGATGCTATTTTGGTTATTTATTTGATATTGTACAAGTTAAAATTTAACTCATTTTAATAATAAATATGAGTTAAATAATACGAAAATGATAATAGATTAGATTTAAACTTTTGACAAATAATATATTTGATTATTTCTTAATGATCAACTCAAAAAATATTATTTTTCTCCACATATTTATTAGAAGATAGTCACTAAAATTCATGTTTTTCACATTTCTCCTAACTAATATTACATCATGTTCACAATGATAAAGACATGTCAACTTTAACTAATTTAGTTATAAATACATAGAAAATAGATATATTTCACATAATCTAAATAGAAAACAAAAATGCATCACCAAGTCTATTTGAAATTCAAACAAATGTCTCTTAATACCATCACAAATTCGGTCCCTTGATATGTTCCTATTTGAGAAGGGTTGTGACTTTGAATCCTTATTATCATAGATAATGTACACAATTAGAAATACTTAGTTTCAAGTACTATAAAAATGTTTCCACTGCAAAAACACATTTAAAAATGTTTGTAAATCTTAATAATTATATTATAAAATGCCAACAAGGTGAATAAAACAATAATATAATTAGTGAAATAATGACAACAAAAACATACAACAATAGTATAAATGATTAAATAACACAAGTACATATCACTCCCCATTGTCATCATCCTGATTATCTTCCTCGCTTGGCATGATAACATTGTTTTTCTCAAAAATATGTTTTTATGTAGGGCCGTGTCTTAATACGAACCACCAATCCCTATCCAATACATCTATGGAAAAAAACATCTCGTTGCATTGTTTTGGGAAAACATAAGGTTTCCTAGCTTCTATTCCTCTTACGCCTAAAAATAACACATTGGAACGAAGAAAAGTCCACTTGAATAATATCTTGTATCTTCCCAATTTAACCTAATGTCCCTTGCATTAGGTTTTAATCTCGGTGGCTAGCATGACTCTATTGGTCGAACTCCACTTCCACTCCACAGTCTTATGTCATGCATCCATCATCGACATCCTCTGTGCAAAAATCATGTCCATATGCCCACATATATGGGAACAAATGCACCTATAAAAAAGTGAAAAAAATCACAGTTTCATGTGTCTAATAACCCAAACATAATTAAAAATAAAAAAATATATAGATGTTACAATTCAAAGGTGTTGTTTGAAGTTAAAATTGTACATAAAGAGAATATAATTACCGAGTTGCTGCACCCAATCCCTATGTTTAGTGCATCCTCTTTAGTACACGGGTAACGACTAGATGCACCATATTTCTCTCTGACTTAATTAGCAACCCAACTATTAGGGCATGTCATTGACATATTTTCTTTTAAATGATCAGGATAAGGCACACTTCTACCATTCAACCATTTGAATTATTTCTTGTCACTGTCTCATTTCCTCCTCTTCTCTTCGTACAACGCCTCTTCTCTCCGTACAACACGACCCACGATTGTGTTGCTTCCATATATTAAAGAATGAATTTGTTGATCACTTCAATTGTTGAATTCACTGATGATCAAATCAAACCAACACACACACACACACATACACACACACATAGTATGTATGAGATCAAAATATGCATTAATATGAAGTTCAGTGTGAATAGTTATTGTGTAGTTTTTTGACAAATTATAAGCCTGCACTTACTCTTTATCATGTGTTCCTTTGCATTTGTTTCGAGAAGCTCCCATTCTCTTTTTTCATCATCCATTTCGTCATCCCAAATCACAACACCTTGTGTGTTGTTGATCTACTTGATGTAATTATTGTCATAATATAAAGACTCACATGATATATACCCCTCTGCCATAGACCCCTCAGGTTTTGTTCTTTGTCGAGAAAAACCTTTCAATTTCTTCATGTACCTCTCTAAAAAGAACATCCAATGACAAGAAACAACCCCAACTAATTAAACCTCATCTACTAGGTGAATTAGAAGATGAACCTGCAAGTCCATGAAACTCATCGACAACTCCTTCTCAAACATACAAACAATCTCAACTATCTCTTCACGCCACCACGAAATGCTAGCCATATGAATCTCCTTTGATGTGATCCAACGTACAAATGCACATAATTTAGATATGAAATGTTGTAGGTCTTGGGGGAAGTCATGGTTCACACACCCATGCACAAGTAGAGGATAATGACATTGCACAGTAAACAGTACATTATACAAAAATTAATTATAAAATATCCCATTACATAAAAATAAAAATAAAAAATAAAAAATCATGTTTTTGACGTATGTAGTCTTAGAAGGTTCAAATGGTCATGCGATTTCAACCCCAACAAACAATCTTCCATAGTGAAGCAACTTTGTAGTGAAGACCCATATAACGAAGACACCCTCACACTCATTACAACTTTCTTTTCCAAAGAAAGATCATCTTTATTTTAAATCCATGGGACATCACCTTTTTTAAAAGACCAAGAGGGACCAACCTCTCCTCTAGTTTCTTCTCTTGGCCAACATTTCTTTTCAGTTTTTGAAGAAATAATATCTCTCCTAACAACTAATGTGTCACTTTCTTTTGATGTTATGTGCCTCCATAAAGAACATGAAAAATTGTTAAATATATGCATGGGATCTAGTAACTGGGCAATCTTAAGATGCTCCCAAAATGAGAGCTCATAAAAGACATATTTCCTTTTCATCCCAATGGGAAATTTATCAACATAGATGTCGAAGAATTTTGGATCATCGAACATAGCTCCCCCTTTGAATCAAACATTTCTGCAAACTCCTTCTCCTTCTCTCTCTCATATTCTCTAAGCCATTCAACTGGTGTCAATGTTGCAGGGCTTTGGGTTCTCTCTGGTTTACCATTGAAAGTGGATGTTTCTCGTCTATAAGGGTGTTCTTCTGGGAGGAATACCCTAGAGCAATCATACACTAGCTTTCGTAGGTGGTTGGGCCACATAGACTTCAAAGAAGGTCCACAACATTTACATCCATGATACCCTTTCGTTACAAAATCTGCGAAATTATTGTATATAGGCCGACACATTAGCAACCATGAAGATTCGAACAATTGCAACAAATTAAATTAATACATGAAACAATATTGTTACTAAAAAAACAATAAGAATGTAATTTACTAGAGAAAACTCCTAAGCATGAATAATCATGTATGGTGTAAGCACATGCCATACAACGTAAAACTCCTCTTTGTTGCAATGGGTCTTCATACATCGTACACATGTATCCATTCCCATAATTCCTTCAATTCATCTACCAATGGTTGTAAGTAGACATCCATATTCTTCACTTGTCTTCTACCGAGGACTATGAGAGCTAACATAAGATATTTATTCTTCACAAACAACCATGGGGGGATATTGTTATTAATTATTACTAAATGCCAAACATAATAGTTAGTGTTTTGGAGAGAATATGGGTTCACGACATCCATGCCTATGCTGAGTCATAGACTTCGTACTTCATCCTTAAATTTTTCAGGCCATGAATACTCCATATGCTTCATAGCTATTGAATTCGTTGGGATTCACATAACTCCTGACTCGCTTCCCGTGTGAGGCATGTCATCCTTGCAACATAGCTAATTCTTTGCAATGAAAGAGTCTTTGAATCCTTGGGATTATAGACATATGCCTCAATATCTTATGAGGAGGACCATGTGATTTACCCTTTTTTATTTAATTGCGGTACCTGTCATGCCCACATTTCAAACATATCTCTTTATCTGCATATTCTCCTCTATATAGAATATAATCATTCAAACATGCATGATATGATATGTACTCAACACCCAACATTTTCAACAACTTCTTTGCCTCTTCGCAACTACCCAACAAGACATTATCACTAGGAAGAACCTTATCTTTGAATACCCTGCAGTTGGTGGGGACTATAATTGTATAATGCCAATATTTAACATTCATAAAATCGACCATTTTTAAATTTGATTGCGTGCCAAAATATAAGGAACTTGATCAATCATGTAGGTCAATTACCTCAATATTGCTAAGAAACATGCATTCGACATGCCAAACTTTTCTTTCACGCTGTACAACCACATCGTTTTCCCCAACTGAGTAGACTTCGACTTGTCTCCAGGTCCAAAGAGAGCGGTGGTGGAAGTAAATTTTAGGCTTTCGTATAAGGTATTAATGATATGACCATCATCCCCTAGCTCATCATTTTGGAATGCATCTAACAACATTGCCTCCATGGAAGCCATATCCCGTAATTAATAATCCATACCAACCTCCATTTGACTACCTCCATTACCAAATTGTGATGAAGAACTACTATTTCCACAGTCATTCCTAATTGATGAATCTGGATGTAGTGGAAATTGAATACGTGATTGATTCAACCATTCTTTGTATGCTTCCTCTATTATTCTTGCTCTTAATGCAACTTTCTCTCGAGTTGACATTTTAGTGGGGTGCTTCGAAAGATGGTAGGTGGGTCACTCATCATCACTAGAATCATAATTTCAAAAAAGAATCAACATCATTAGTAAAAATATCAATGATATTAGTAAGCACATCAATGCAATTGGTTTGTTGAAATTATATTATACCAAACAATTATTACCATTGTTGATCCAAGATTAAGGTTGGAAGATGTCATGTTCCAATTAGTAGGGTGAAGAGGTTGTCCATTTTCATCTACCAATTGCTTGTGATATGCTTCTCTTGATAATAGCTTCCGATGTTTTTGAAGATATAAAAGTAATAGTTTTTGCATTTAACTCGATTCTAAATTAGGTCACTACAAATTTGGATACATTTATTTTCAAATTGACATGGATTAAAAAAAAAAATCAATTAAATAATCAAAATATAAATAAAATTTGACCTTACTGGAGATGGAAAGGAAGAACTCTGTGAAGGACTTTGATCAACAATATGGAATGAGCTGGAATTTGAAGAATTGGCCATTTGATATTATTGAGATTTTATCCCTGCGTTTGAGAAAAATCAAAAATAAAAATTTGTGTGCATATCCAAAATTAATCTCGGCAACCATATAATCACAATCTGAATTTCAATATAGTTTTCAAACTATTTTTCAAGAATAATGTGACATCAAGTGGAAAATGTATACTATGAACTACTGTAATTCATGTGGATGCATCCTAAAGGATAATTTGAGATTAATATGCCATTTTATGTGAAATTAAAATTTTAGATAGCTTATAAATTCAACTGGCGCACTTATTAGAACAAAGTGCACCAATGCATTTAAAATATTAATATCACTAGGGCGTTTAAATAATACCCACACCGGTTTCTGACATTCCCCAAAAAAATGTTATCATACTGGTGCTCTTCTACAAAAACGCACCGTTGCGTTTAAAAAAAAAAACCGTTATGCACATTTTTCCTGATTTCAAAAAATAAAAACAAATTCAACCAACTCGGTGGTCTTATAAAAATTAGAGCACTGATGCTTTTAAATAGAAACTGCATTGTTACATTAAAATAATTAATTGCACCATTTCGAGATTAAAAAAAAAATTGTATCATGTTAGTGCATTGAAAAAATTCGGCGCCCGGAAAATGTTGATGTGTTTTTTTTATAAATGCACCGATGGGCTTTACTATTGAACACACTGATATGCAAAAAAAAAAGAAAAAAGAAAAAAAAATCAAAAATTAAAAAACTAGTGGCAATTGATTTTTCGAAATCTAATTTTATAAAGTCTTTTAAATAGTAAAAAGTTATTCACCATTTCGTTATTTTACCCAAAATTTCAAGTGAGTTATTTGCAAGAGAGACATACTAGGAGCATTGTGCAACAACAAAATACTTTGGAGGAGCAGAACTATTCATAAGATTAGATGCTAAAAGGTATGGTGATTCACCCAAAAACCTGCATAGTAAAAAAAATAAATTTTATTACTTATTTTATAATATATTTTTTTTACAATTTATGTTAGGGTTTAATTGAAAGAGAGATCATTTGCCAGGAGAGACATACTAAGAGCACTATGGACAAAAAGATTTGGATTGGTGAAGATTCCGAAGTGAATATATGTGATTTCACTAAAAAACCCTAGTACAAAAATACTATTAATTAGATTTTTTTCACAATTCAGAAACAAAAAAAATAAAAAATTAATAAATTAAATTAAAAATTTAAAAAAATAATATAATATATATAATATATATATATTATATAATTAAAATTAAATAAATAAATAAATAAAAAATAAATTAAAAAGATAAAGATTTTACTAGTAAAAATAATTTCTATTTAAATTTAATCAAAATTTAGACAAAAAAAAAAAGTTGAATACTTACCTTAAGCCCTTGATTCTTCCTGCAAAATTTCACCTTATGGTTTAACTTCCTCAACTCCTTCACAATTAGGGTTTTTCAATTTAGGAATTTTAGATTTAATGGGTTTGTGTACTTACTATATATAGGGTGTTTTACATGTAAAGTATGGGAATCAATTATTGAATTAGATCCAAACATTGTCGGCCTCTAAGTTTTTTCCTAAAATCGACTAAATGATCTGCGGTGTTGAAAATACTGAGAGGGAGGGTGAATCAATATTTATTTTTCAACTATTATTTTACCAGTTAAAACAATTACATTCAAAACACAGGATGAACAACAAGAATAAATGATTTTATTAATATCATCTTTGCAGTAAAATAGATACAATATATATATATATATATATATATAGTTCCAATCTGTTGCCAAACACCAACTTGGACTTTTGTGAGACTCCAATCTCCAGAGCACCAACTTTGTTTTGTCAAGGCACCAACCTTGGACTTAGGAGCACCAACTCCTAGGACCAATCCTTTTAGTTCCTTGAGGCACAAATCCCAAGGACTTAGGAGCACCAACTCCCAAGGACTCCAATCCTTCCAACTTCTAAGGCACCAACCCCAAGGGCTCCAACCCAATCTTGTCAAGGCATGTTTGATAGTAATGTTCTACTCTCAGAACTCTTCTTTACTGAGTTCTGTCTATTTACAGCTTCATTGTAGTCTCCATGCTACAACATCAATGGCAACCAGTCTTCTTATGAAGGAGTCTTTACAACTCTTGATACTATCCACACAGAGTCTGCAATAGCCTTCATGATCTCTGATAATGTCTCCACACAGCTTTAGTGAGTCTACTATTAGCTACACTAAGCTCTACACAAGAACCAACTTTCTTTTCAAGAATCTGTTCTAACGGTCATAGTAAATGCTCCAGCATGACCACTTCTCTACTGGCTACTTCTCCCTTCAAACAATGTCAGATAAAAGTTTATTTATTACATCACAAAATAGTTCTTCAGACTGCATTGTGTACCTGATTAACTCATCACAGTTTTGAGTTTTTCACAGGGTAACATGATCAACAGAGATGCTCGTCCTTCGAATGCCTCTTGTCCTGTTGGACCTTCGGACCTGTTCTGTTCTACTGGACCTACGATTGCCTCAGTTTCTTCCAGTTTTTAACAACCTTAAACTTTCCTTGTTCTCTATTTTTACATGCCTGATGCGCCTGACCTTTTGGCTTCCTCCTTGCTCGCTTGAGTTTCCATTTCCTCAACGCTCGTTCGACCTTTTGGCTTCCCTCCTCGGTCGATGTAGTTTCCTCTACACTCACTTGCTTCTTTGGCTTCCCGATCCTTTGGTCGCTTTAGCTTCCTTTGCCTATTTGAATTAACCAATGCTTCACAAGACACGTTCAAGAGGAAGAGGGGTCGAATTACAATAGAAATGATTCTTATTAAAAAAATATTAGAGAGGTCCTTTTTTATTTTCAAGTTCACGACTTGTGAACTGTTATTTCTTCGTAATATAGATGCCCGAGATCAATTCCAGAAATGAATCGTTTCAACATATATATATATATATATTTATTTATAATATATATATTATATATTATATATATTATATATATAACTTTTTCCTATCACCAAGGGACATGTTCATAGGGAGGAGAGGCCGACTTGTATATGAAAAATATATATGTTGGAGAATCTTTTATTCATAAACTTATTACTTCACGGAAACCATATAAATGAGGTTATATCCATATAGAGGTCCCATATTCCATGTCATCCTTTTATCGTAATCGCCGCTTATGGCTGATTCCCTTGCTGGATGCGATATTATTAAACTGTTTTTGATTAGTCCATCGGGTCCATATGTCTATTGCAATTGGAAGATTATAGCGCCATCCCTTTAGGACTTGTGATTGTTGTGGATGCGATATGATATTAAACAACAGTTGATATACCCTTCGAGTCTGTGTGTATATATCGCAATCACAGTTTATAGCGCCATCCCTTTATAATTTGCAATACACAACTTCCGATATGGCAGACACGATATAGCATTAGGATGGGTTATAATAGGACCATCAGGTCCGTAACATATATCGCAATCGACGCTTTCAATATGGCAAGGCCTTAAACACTTGCGATATGGCGAATGCGATATAATATTAAATCATATTACAATATTGCAGCGGGTCCGCATACATTAGCGCAATCGGAGGTTTCGGGGGTGACACTTAATAGAACCCGTCAATATGATTTCTTCGATATTATATACTTGCTCCATCTCCAATAGTGTATATTGCTCCGTTCCTTTAACTCTGTTTATATATTGCTCCGTTGTTTCCTTTCTATAGGTTCTATGTGGCTCCTTTTAATTCTTCCTCTCGGTTCTTCTTGGGCATGTATTACAGGTGATGCTCCTCCGATGTGGCTCTTACTCTTGGCATATGCGATACTTTCGATAGTTCTATGTATTACATGTGATGCTCCTCCGGTGTGGCTCTTACTCCTGGCATATGCGATACTTCTAATAGTTATTCCTTTGGCTTCTGATAGCTCTACTCCTCTGACACTTTTGATATAGCTCTTTATGCTTCTCCGCTACTTGTTCATCTTTGTTTCTTATTTCTTACCTTTTTTCGTAATGTGTTCCTCTTTGCTTCTTCCATTGAACTTCTTCCTCTGGCTTTTCTTTGACTACTCCTGTTTTGAGCTTTCAATGAGCTCTTCCGATGGTTTCCAATGTCTTTCCAATGGCTTCCCTGATGGCTTTGCCCCTGTTTCTTCATGGATCTGCTCTGCTTCCCCTTGGCTTCATATCATCATCTAGTATCTAGAATATTTCCATATTGACATCAATGACAACCTAGGTCAACAATCTCCCCCTTTGTTATTGATGGCAATATTCTTCTTCTCTCCCCCTTTGACATCAATGGCAAAGGAGTGCTTTGGGACTCCCCCTATCAAACTGCTTTTGTTCTTTATGAATGGTAGATCTTCATGGGTCTGTTACTCCCACTGTCATAGTGCTCTTCTTTTTACTCAAGATAGAAGGATTGATGCTTTATCATCAATTAGCACATTATCCCCTCTTCATGTCTTTGAACTACTTTATCATGGTTTCAACAATGCTTAAAGATGCTCTACTTCAATGCTTTCAAACATATTTCAAATAGCCACACACCAAGTGTCCAAGTCTAGGTTTTTGTGCTTCAATCCATATTCTATTGTCTCCACAATCAGAATTGGGAGGCCTTCATAGTCCGAATCAAGTGAAAATGCCACTGAAATTGTCCTTCTTGCTATCTTTCTTCAGATCTGAGTTCCTTTGTGTCTTTGTGCTTCTCCTTAAGTCACTGCCATCCAGTATTCAACATCATTGCATTTGGATGAAATGGTGAGAGGTTGTGCCTCATAGTTGTTATATTTTCTAAGTGACCAGTATCAGCTTAAGTTATATTTGAATGCACAACATTCTCCTTTCTATAGTCTTTTTGATGAGCCATTTTTTCCTTGTGTTCTTGTGAAGATTTCTGCAAGTTATCTCCACTAGTTGATTTTTATATCTAATCTGTGATAGTCTTCCAAATTCTTTTTGTTGATTTGAATATTTTTGCAACGCTTCAGTTTTGGTTAGATGCTGCCAACTGCTCTTGCTTCATGCTCCATTTCAGATGTATCTACTTGTTTGAAGGTTGCCTCTATTTGTGTCCATAATCTTCCTGTTCTCACATCAAATCCCTGAGTCGAGACATTTAACATCTGTAATATCAACACCATAGTTATTTTCCCTATTTCTCTAGTATTAGATGACCTTCTCTGTTGCTCCAAATATTACTTAGTGATTAAGTGGAAAGCATCTTCAACAACAGTCCAAAGAATGGTTACAAGATGATGTTCTTCAATGGAGTTCTCCTGAGAAATGATCTTTATCAAAGAATGATTTTTAATATAGCACAACAAGGATTTCATAAGGACCCTTTCACTAATAGCTTCTGCAATAATGATCAAGAATCACAGGCTCCCCCTAACTGTATGCATCATCTCTTTTGGCAGAGTTTTCCCATCAAATGCTCAGATTGTCGAAGGTCAGGTCAACAACATGTGTTGTTGACTGGAGAGTTCAAGAGACTTTTGGATTGTATTTGCTTCCTTCTCCATACTTGTGTAACTTTTTTTCTTTTGCATGGTTCTAGTTTGTGTAAGAGCCCAAGTTAAGTTACAATCACGTGCCATATTACCAATGTTATGACACTTGAAGCATTCTACATTATTCGTGAATATGAATTCATGATTTCTTCCTGCAAAATTGTTCCTTGGAGATTGTTGGGGACCATAATATTTATCTTTATGATGTGCTTTACAATCTTTTCCCATGTGACCAAAGTTTGTAGAAGAATAACAATAACCAAGAAATAAACTTTGGTACCTGGGAGATGGAGATTTTCTTGATGTACTTCTGAATTATTTCTGTCTTGATTTCCTTTGATGATAACCATTTCTTCTAGCATCCTTGACATTATCTACATTTCTTCTTGGAGCGAGATTTCTTCCATTGTTGCCTTGAATTTTCTCCTTGCCTTTGTTGGAACTAGGAGCATCACCATTTCTTTCTGGCTTCTTCACAACCCTTTTGTTTGAATCATTATCATTCTTGTTTGAGGATTCACCTGCATACCCGAGACCTGATTTATCAAATGGACATATTTAATGGTTTAGCATGTCATCCAAGGCTTGAGAGCTCTTCAAGATTTTGCTCATCCCTTCAACCTTTATTCTGAGGAAGACAATCTCTTCTTCCAATCTTTCACACTCATTATTCTTCTTAGCAAGTTGTTTCTCAGTTTCTTCCTTGATATGAGTAGCTTCATTTGCTTCTATTTTAAGGGAGATGATATCTGACTTCATTTTGAAGATTTCTTCATTTTCCTTTGCTATACTGCTCTCCATTTCTTCCTTGATACTTGTAGCTTTACATGTTTCGGCCTTGAGAAGTTTGGTGTTAGAATTTAATTTGAAGATTTCTTCATCCTTTGCTTTTAGTTGACATATAATGATGTTTCTTTCCTTTTCTGCTTCATCAACCTGTCCTTCTATGATTTCCAATGCTTCCATTGTCTTCTCAGCTCCTTGTGCTTGTTTCCTTGCTTCTTCTAGTTGAGATTTGAGAGAGGAGACCTCTACCTTGTACTGACCAATCTCTTCTTCAAGTTTGTTCAACCTCTTGTGCCTTTGTTCAAGTTGACTTGACAAGGTATCTTCTAGTGTCTTTGCTTTATCTAATTGATTTGTCATGGATATGACTTCTTGATGATGCTTTCTTTTACTTTGATGAAATTCCTTCTTAAGCTTGGCAAGCTCTTCATCCCTTTCTTGTACTTGAAGCTTGACAAGGTCAACTTTCTCCCTTGTTTGATCTTGGTTACCGGCTAGTGCTATCTTCTTAAGTTCATCATTTTCCTATTTCAAATTGTTAATCTCTTCCATGGCAGCCATAAGTTGAGCAAGGAGATCTTCTACAAAATATTTTTCATTCTCTTCATCTTCTAGGTCTGCTTTAGCCTTGATGTCATCATTCTCATTTTCAGCTCCAATGGTGGGTTATGGATTTCCTTCTTGATTTCCATCAACTTCTTGACTGATGGTCATGGTCAATGCTCCTTTTGAGTGAAGGTCATGAAGTTTGTCCCATATACCCTTTGCTGATGAATATTTTCCTAGATTGTTATTTATGGAATCAGGTAGCCCATTCAAGATTGCCTTCATTGCTTTTGCATTGTACTCCTTGGATTCTCCATCAATTCTGCTATCAACAATCATTGATTTCCATATTTCAATGGCTTGAGTCTGTAATAAATTCCTCATTCTTGCTTCCCATATATTAAAGTTCCCATTGAACCATAGAGCCTCCTCAAATTGATTGTCTTCTATTTTAGTGGTAGAGGGAGACACATCCTTAGGAGGATTGGAGACTTTCTTCCTTGACTTCGCCATTTGTGTACTAAAGATCAACCTTCAAGCTGTTAGGCTTTGAATGAAGGTACTGGCTCTGATACCAATTGTTGGAAATACTGAGAGAGGGGTGAATCAGTATTTCTTTTTCAACTATTATTTTACCAGTTAAAACATTTACATTCAAACATAGATGAACAACAAGAAATAAATGCTTTTATTAATATCATTACAGTATATATATATAATTATATTATATATATATAGTTCTAATATGTTACCAAGCACCAACTTGGACTTTTGTGATGCTCCAACCTCTAGAGCACCAACTCTGTTTTGTCAAGGCACCAACCTTGGACTTAGGAGCACCAACTCCCAGGACACCAATCCTTCTAGTTCCTGAGGCACCAATCCAAAGGACTTAGGAGCACCAACTCCCAAGGACTCCAATCCTTCCAACTTCTAAGGCACCAACCCCAAGGGCTCTGACCCAATTTTGTCAAGGCATGTTTGATATAATATTCTGCTCTTAGAACTCTTCTTTACTGAGTTCTGTCTGTTTACAACTTCACTGTAGTATCCATCCTACAACATCAATGGAAACTAGTCTTCTTATGAAGGAGTCTTTACAACTCTTCATACTATCCACACAGAGTCTGCAATAACCTTCATGATCTCTAATAATGTCTCCAAACAGCTTTAGTGAGTCTATTATTAGTTGCACTAAGCTTTGCACAAGAACCAACTTTTTGTTCAAGCATCTGTTTTAATTGTCACAGTAAATGCTTCAGCATGACTGCTTCTTTGCTGGTTACTTCTCCATTCAAACAATGTCAGATAAAACTTTATTTATTATATCACAGAATAGTTCTTCAGACTGCATTCTGTACCTGATTAATTCATCATAGGTCTGAGTCTTTCACAAGGTAACATGATCAACAGAGATGCTTGTCCTTCGAATGCCTCCTGTCCTATTGGACCTTTGGCCCTGTTCTGCTCTGCTAGACCTATGGTTGCCTCTGTTTCTTCCAGTTTTTCAACAGCCTTAAACTTTCCTTGTTCTCTATTTTTATATGCTTGATGCACCTGACCTTTTGGCTTCCTCCTTGCTCACTTGAGTTTCCATTTCATCAATGCTCGTTCGACCTTTTGGTTTCCCTCCTCGGTCGCTGTAGTTTCCTCTACGCTTGCTTTCTTCTTCAGTTTCCCGATCCTTTGGTCGCTTTAGCTTCCTCTGCCTATTTGAATTAAGTAATGCTTCACAGTACATGTTCAAGAGGAAGAGGGGTCGAATTACAATAGAAATGATGCTTATTAAAAAAATATCAGAGAGGTCCTTTTTTCTTTTCAAGTTCATGAGTCGTGAACTGCTATTTCTTTGTAATATAGATGCTCGAGATCAATTCCAGAAATGAAGCGTTGCATATATAATAATATATATATATATATGTGTTGTGTGTGTGTGTGTTGTGTGTTGTGTGTTAATAATATATATATACATAACTTTTTTCCTATCACCAAGGGGCATGTTCATAGGGAGGAGAGGTTGACTTGTATATGAAAAATATATATGTCAGAGAATCTTTTATTCACAGACTTATTACTTTAAACCATATAAATGAGGTTGTAGCCATATAGAGGTCCCACATGCCACATCATCCTTTTATCGCAATCACTGCTTCCGGAGGTTCGCACATAACATAGTCGATTGCCAAAGGTCGATTCCCTTGTTGGACACGATATTATATAAATTGTCTTTGATGAGTCCATACACCTATCACAATCGGCAGATTATAGTGCCATCCCTTTAGGACTTGTGATTGCTACAGATGCGATATGATATTAAGTAGCAGTTGATATACCCTTCGGGTCCAAGTGTATATATCGCAATCGCAGTTTATAACTCCATCCCTTTATAATTTGCAATACACAACTTCCAAAACGATGGACATGATATAGCATTAGGATGTGTTATAATAGGACCATCAGGTCCGCAACATATATCGCAATCGGCGCTTTCAATGTGGCAAGGCCTTAAACACTTGTGATATGGTGGATGCGATATAATATTAAATCATATTACAATATTGCAACGAGTCCGCATACATTAGCGCAATCAGAGGTTTTGGGGGTGACACTTAATAGAACCTGTCAATATGATTTCTCCGATATTATATACTGCTCTACCTCCGGTAGTGTATATTGCTCCGCTCCTTTAACTTTGTTTATATATTGCTCTGTTGTTTCCTTTCTATAGGTTCTATGTGGCTCCTTTTAATTCTTCCTCTCGGTTCTTCTTGGGCATGTATTACATGCGATGCTCCTCTAATGTGGCTCTTACTCTTGGCATATGTGATACTTTCGATAATTCTATGTATCACATGAGATGCTCCTCCGATGTGGCTCTTACTCTTGGCATATGTGATACTTTTAATAGTTCTTCCTTTGGCTTTCGATAGCTCTACTCCTCCGACACTTCCGATATAGCTCTTTATGCTCCTCCGCTACGTGTTCCTCTTTATTTCTTAGTTCTTACCTTTTTCCGTTGTGTGTTCCTCCTTGCTTCTTCCGTTGAACTTCTTCCTCTGGCTTTTCTTTGACTGATCTTGTTCTGAGCTTTCAATGAGCTCTTTCAATGGTTTCCAATGCCTTTCCAATGGCTTCCCTGATGGCTTTGCTCTTGTTTCTTCATGGATATGCTTTGCTTCCCCTTAGCTTCACATCATCACCTAGTATCTAGAATATTGACATATTGACATCAATGACAACCTAGGTCAATATGCGGTGCACCCTTTGTAACATAACACACCAATGCTCCCTATGTAATACAACGCACCGGTATATTATAACACTCTCTATTCTGTCTAGTATGATAATCATTACTCGTGGTGTAATATGGTGCATCGACACACCTCTTCCAAATAACATTGTGAAATCATTTTGGTGTGTTTATCTTTACAAATCACAATGTAATAATTTAAATTTAATTTTAAAAATTAATTTTCCATGACGGTGTTGAACAATTAAATGTTCGGTGCGTTCAATGTTCTAAACGCACTGGTGCGCGTATTCAAATTAACAAATTTGTTACCAAAGCATTTTTGGTTGAACATTATTTGATTATTTGTAAAATATGTTTAATGGCTTCTATATTGAATGCTACATGTTGTATATTCATAAAAAAAATGTCTCAAAAAGTCTCAAGTAACAAAAATACTGATCGACACAATGATAACACATGAAAAAATAGAGAAGGCAAGTTCTTTGTAAACTCTTTACAAAATTTATATGTTTGAACTATATGTAAGTTTAACTAATATGCATTGGTCGGTGTGTGTCATGCAGAGCCACAAAATGAACAAGGTCGATAAGCGTATTTCTAATCTAAGTGTAGAAGAGTGTAAAATTCTGATAGAAAAATTGCACAACGATGAATTAGGTGAATGAAAAATTACTCAATATGAGTGTTTTTTTTAATATTTATTAATAATATACTTATAATATTATATAACATTTTTCAAACATTATATTAATTCATATATGTTTAATTTTCTATAGGGAGAAATAATGAAGGAAAAGATCAGTGTTGTTCTAATAAAAGAAAAATTATAGAACATGTAAATGACTATGAATTTGTCCTTAGCTCCTTTGGAGTGGTGCTGGAGGTTAATGAAATGGGGGGAATTTTTTACAGAACTATAATGAATCTAGTGGAATGAACATATAAACATACTTTCCACTTACAATTCAAAAATCAATCCAATGTTTCAAAGAACCAAATTATATCTAAACTATAGGAAGTGTTTCTAGAGCAATGGTATATAAGACATGTCAAACTTGCAATAGCAAAAACATACAAAAAAAAGAATCATTCAAAAGGTAATATTCCCAATTGTATAAAATGATTTTCTAGAATTATATGTATATATTACTACAAACCATTAATTTATTAATATCAATTTTGTTATATTTAGTTTTCATAAATCATTATAAAAATAGTTATTACTTTTTTCAAGAATATTATGAAAATCCCAAATGATCAATGGGTTGATATGCGAAACATTCGAGTAGGAATGTCCAAAAAAATGTATAAGGAGATGGTCAAAGAAATGGACATAATTGCATCACAGGAGGAGCCATCTCAACAACAACGTGCTTAAAATGTATGTAATCATGATTAAATTTGTACAAAAAAAAAAAATAATAATAATAATAATAATATATATATATATATATATATATATATATATATATTATATATATATATAATAAAATAAAATAGTATTAAATATTATTTTTAAGTATTTTCTTGCAGACAAGAAAGCAAGATGGAAATTCATTCAACACATAAAATAAGACGATAAGGAAAAAATTGGTTGATTGCAAAGTTTGTGAGTAATTGTTAATATTTCCTATAACAACTCAAGGTTTCATTTTTGTATATTTTAAGTTTTTTTACAACATCCATCTTTGAATGTCTTCTAATAGGTGTTAACATACAAAGAAGAGCCATCAAAATAATTAATTGACATTGGGTTAAATAAGGGTCGTGAGTATATGTTGGCATATCAAAAATTAATTGTGGAATTTGTAAGTATCTATGTTGTTCTACTTCTCCGAGTTTATAATTAATAGAACAAAAAAATCCTTTATATTAAATCTATGATTTATAATGGGATTTAAAACATGCACGAAACAAAGTATGGAACCATGCCAACAAAAGACTTGTTGCAACAAGGCATGAGACTTGCCTTTGAAACCATGTGCACAATTTATGACTCACTTCTTGCTATGGTATATTGTTATTCGATTTACATTGATGTATATTATTTATTCAATTTTCGTTATTCTCACCAAAGTAGATACACTCATTACACTTTATTTTTATGTTTCCAAATGGAACTACAAGATCATGAAAACGAAAACAATCGATGCAATCAAAAAAACATTCATCTTAATAATCCAAGTCATGGAAATAGCTCGAGCACTGACAACAGTTCCAATGGAGAATGATGATCAATTTGGATATCAATGTAACCTGTTGTATCTTTTAAAATAATTGTCTATGAAAATCAAACATTTTGTTTAATGTAATGGATATAGTGTCCCAATTGAAAGACAAGGGGTTACCAATAACAATCCCATTTTGTATGACAAGGAGCCTCATATTGATATGTAATAAAATACATTTTAATTTATCTATTGAGTTATCCAATATCACTGTGAAATATTACATCACTGATTAAATATATGGATGATTAAATATTTTAATGAAGAGATGTGAAATGTGATAGTATAACAAATTAGTCCAAACATCATATACACGTGCACTAATCAAGATTTAATTTATATGAATATTGTTAAAAGATATATGTCGATTTTTCAATGAAATAACAAATTTTAAAAATTACAATAATTGCACTGTCACAGGTCAATGTTTCCAAAAAAGATAAAATCTCATTCAAAATATCGGCATGTCTATAACATTAAAAAGCATCATTGCGTTATGTTATATAAAAGCATTGTGACAACATCTTTTTGCCTATCCAATGCCTTCTAAGAGAACGAGAGCACCGATGTGTTTATCTCTTCAAGCAACGATCATGTTTGAGAATAATGCCCCAGTGCATTGTAATTCTTAACACACCAATGCTTTCTACAAAATATTATTTCCAACTAGTTGCATTATGAAAACTAACAACAACAGTCCTTTTGTATAACTAACGCACCAGGGCGTTTGTACAAATGATATGCATCGACGTTGTAAGTTTTAAAAAAAGCACTGACACAATAATTATTTTTTGCGTGCCTTTGTGTCATTCCTTAGAAGAATACCTTGGGGATATTTTCTCTCTTAGCATTGATGTTGTATATATTACACACAATTATTCTTTGCATTCAACACCTTGGTGCTTTTATTTATGTATGTCGCCCAGTGATTTTATATATGTAGCACAGTTGTGCTACTTGTTCCATTAAGTGCATCGCAAAAAAAACATCCGCTAGAACCTCTGGCGTAGATTTTTCAGTTGTGGTAAAGTTCTATTAAAACCTTCGCTAAAACATCTGCTATCTCAAACAGATGTTTTAGCAGATGTTTTTTTGACAATTGTATAACACTAAAAACCTCCGTTATAACCTCCACTGTAAGGTATTTTCCTTGTAGTGTTAGTTAAATGATGTCATATAATAATGTTTTATAATTTTAAAGCTAAAGCCTAACATACATAACAAGGATTAAGAAAGCACACATAAGTTCCAAGGAATATCAAAATGTGCTTAATGTCCTCTTGAAACTATGGTACGCCATGCACTTAGGGGCATTTTTAGGACTTAGTTTTTCATGCTCTAGTAAGATCCTTTCTTCAAATAATTTGGTATTCAAGCATATGGGCGAGCTTGATGATTGTTGGTGATATAATTTGTAGTCCGTTCCTCTACATGATGCAATGATATAGTACATCCTTGAAATGCTTGTGAGAATTCATATTAAAGGCTAGGGATTAAATTAAAACATAGTTAAGGCTTTCATCATAACAATATAGGGTTTACTAAATGCATCAATAAAGTAGCATTTTGAAATGCCAATGTGTTGGAAAGAATGAGGAGAAAAGTGGAGTATCACTATCGAAACAAACACCTGCCCACCACTTGAAATGCATCTCTATCAGAAGGTAGTGCTTAAAAGTACACAATGGAAACAACAACCTTAAAAACCCTAATATGAGAGGATGAGGGTCATGATGAAGAAAGAAAGCACGAGTAATATGCGTCATGAAAGCATGATTATTAATAGGGTTTAACAAAAACATGGTCATTAAGAGAGTTGACTATTCCTAACATAGGCACAATCTTTAAAACCTTGAATAAGCAGGGGGACCGAAAAATTCAGTGATAGGCAAAATTCTAGGGTGGTGTTGTAGCGACAACATATGAATAAGTTGCTTTTTATCGATTGAGAAATGTAATTGTTTTCCATTACATCAAATTTCATAGAGAGATCCTTCAATTGGTTGTCCAAGCTATTGATATGGTCTTTGTGACAATTAAATGTGTGCCATGTCTATTAGAACTTAGAATAATTAATATTTTGGTGTTGTTCCAGATCCCCTTAATGCTTGGTTAATGTTGATGATTGTTGATATGGAGCCCTATCCTCAATAACAAAAAGGGACACCTAGATGAAATTCACATTCCATAAACCTAAATTTCTTTGATCCATTGAGAGACAAAGGATAAAGATCCCATACTGCTCCATTGATTCTTGTTGATGCCTTGAAATTCGCTGCAACAACATGGGGGATAACCACTCGGTCGGGGACTTCAATACCGTCCCTTTTCCGTTTGGAATAGTGGATCCAACTGGATATAATGGGACCAGTTCCTAATAAAATGTGATAGAATGGATGTAGAGTGCCTATAACTGAATCTAGGTGATAAATGGAAGTGATTATAAACTGAAATACATGTATTAGTATTTCTATTACCCATGGTTACTTATGTTTCTGCGATATGAAATAATTGTCCTTAGTGCATGATAATAAAGATTAATCAAACGCTTACAGAAATGAAAATCTTTTAAGATAATTATTTTGATTAAATAGTTAATCAAAATAATTGATGAAAATCGTATCGCAATCAAATAACATTAACAAATATCTTATATATGTATTAAAGATGACAATTCTAGCATGTTCAGAAATGAATTAATGTAGAACTATGTTATAAAAGATACATATAATAAACAATATAAAGAGGAATGGCTATCAATTCATAAGCAAAACATAAATACAATGATAAAAGTACCCGATCTATGTTATTCTTCTCATGAAAGAAATGGTTATGGTCCAGTCTTTCTCATTAAGATGGTTTCAAGAATACAAAAGTGCAAGCTCTCAAGGCCTTCTTTACAAAACTCAGGACTCTGATCCGATCATTCTACTAAGATAAGCTTGAAAGTACAAAAGTACAAGCTTCCAAAGAATTTCCTTATAAAATTTGGGGACCCTTTCTTTGTAGACATGAAAGGGTTTATATAGAAAAAATAAAATGTAAAAATAGGGAATACATGAAAAGCGTTGAGGAGGTTGAAACAACTCTCCTTAAAATAAGAGACAATAGGACAAAAATAGAGGTTGTTGGAAAGATAAGCTCATGAATATAAATGTGTCTATTATTTCATTCATTGTTTGAGCTCGTAAATATCTAGCATTGGCTTGACTTTAGGGGGCTAACCTATCCTCATGTGTAGCTGTCCAGTGTACATTGCATCTAAAAGCGCAGAAAGCATATGAGTGGATGAGTCATCAAGGAAGTGGAGCATCAACCACTGAATATGTGGCTTCACAAGATAGACTGCAGATAGGACTTGTCTTGAACATATTGGCGACATGACTCCGGAGTGTGGCAACATTTGACTCAACATAGGACCAAGGGTCATAATGATGAAGTGGAATGAAGGAAAAATGGATCACCCACACCCGGAAGGTCAGTTGAGTGAGTGAGGATATCCCAAACCCGACACATGAAACTGATGAGTTTCATGTTCAAGAGCGACATGTTTCCTATACAAAAGATGTTTCACTTTCACTTTTTACCCACTATTTCTATTGAGTACCTCTTTAATTTTACACAATCTTGAAGAGGATACCATATGGTTGTCATATAAGTTCACCCTTCGGATGAATCCATCCTAGTAAGTTTTACGAGTCCTAGGAAGGAGAAACTCAGGCTTGTATTGGTGACAAGTCTTTTGTCATTTAATTTTTACGAGTCCAATGGAAGAGTAACTCGGTTCTTTTTCATATTTAGAGAAATTCCATCATGTCCCTTTTCGTAATTTGTCTCTCAAATCCGAAAAGGTAGAAAATAATATTCAAGATAAACTCTTGACCATGTCAACCAAGGTGTTCCTTTTTCATAAATAGTCAACCTCAGCCCGAAAAAGGGGTAAACGTATACTGAGATGATGTCAATTCATTTAATTTAATGAGCTTGAAAAGACAAGTACTTGACAATCTTTTCATGTTTTTGGAGTCTAAAAAGAGCTGAAAGGGGACTCCACCTAGAGGAACGAGTGGTATACAAGGATAGCAACTGGTTCCGGTAATGATGGAACTGCTCAAAACATGTAATGGTCAAGAGGTTGGCCAATAAGACCACTCATAGAAGATGTTCCTCATGCAAGGGTAAAACAACCAATTGAAAGTGTATGATCGACCAAAGAGATGACGACGATGGAATGGAAAAACCAAGGCTCATTTGGACAAACAAGCTGATAAAAACGGCAATCATGAGATGTAAAGTGGGCATGGTTTCATTTTTACACAAGATTGAAACATCAAAAACTATGCTTGAGTATACCTGAAGATGGTTTCATTTTTCCACAAGCTTGAAACATGAGGAAAACTATGTTTGGATTTGGTTTCATTTTTACACAAGATTGAAACAAAGATAAACCATGCTTGAGATAAGTTTGCATGCCCCCAGCATAATGACTCAATTCAAGGTACATTCCCCCCATGTTTCATCACATTCACCTAATTAGACTACTAGTTACTAATAGGTGGATGGAATGAAGGTTCACTTACGAGATCAAGTGAATGACTCGATTGGGATTTTACAAGATCTAATCAAATACTCGAATTGGAAGGGGATTTGTTTCATTTTTTAATGAGCTTGACACAGGAAAAGAACCATGCTCATGACACCTTGTTTCATTTTTTAACGAGCTTAACCCAAGTAAAAGAACTCTGCTCATGGAGACCTATTTTATTTTTTTAATGAGGTTGACATAGTAAAAAGAACTATCCTCATATCCCTTGTTTCATTTTTTAAGGAGCTTGACACAAGACAAGGAACTCTGCTCCACAGTCCTTGTTTCATTTTTTAACGAGATGAACACAAGACAAGGAACTCTACTCCATAGTCCTTGTTTCATTTCTTAATGAGGTTGACATAATAAAATAACTATCATCATATCCTTTGTTTCATTTTTTAAGGAGCTTGACATAAGAAAAGGAACTCTGCTCCATGACACCTTTATTACAACCCAAAAGAGGCCATGGATTCCAAGAGGTTCTCATCAAATGGGAGAACATCACTCTGGAAGGGATATATGTCCACGGATCCAAATGAAAAATCAGGCTCCAATGCCCCCAATACATGGTGTACTACATCACCTACTAGATCATCAGTAGATGTGAGCATGGGACAGGTGGCCACGTAATTAACCTGTGGTGGCGGTGATACCACTTGCATATGAGAACCATTTAGGGATTATGGTTGAGTGGGAGTTGATTCAGGACCAATGAATGTAAGCTAATCAATTATCATAATGCTTCCTTCATGTGGGAAACACATCACTCGAAAGAGGGAAGAAACAAAATATCTCATAACATAAACATCGTCACAACCAAGGATTAGATTAAAATACAATGGGCCTTGGACAACGATCACGTCTATATAGACAGTCTTTCCTCCCAAAGTAATAGGTAACTTAGGAAGGATCCCTAACGGTTGACTGGTTCCTTTGTTAAAAGCTAACAGATTCTGGGTGACGAGGATAAGTTGAGGAGAACCTAAATATTTCCAAGTAGTTGAGGATAGAATGCTAACATATGCGCCCTCATCTATCACTATGCTAGGTACGGCCATATGGAAAGCATGTACTATAATCTGGAAAGGCACATAAGACAGAAGTTGATATCCTGCCAATTGAATCCAATCAAAAGAAGTGACTAAACTACTCGAACGGGGTGTGGTAGGAACGTGAGAGCCACTCTATTACTCTACAGGAACAAGAGAGTTGTTGGGATGCACCTAGGGAACGAGAGGATTTACCTTAAGTTCCTTTGAAACTGAAGAAACCAGAAGAACTTGAGTAGTATGAGGTTCACTATCTACCAGAAAGGTATGGTTAAATGAAGGTGGAGTCAAGTCTATTATTATCTCAACCAATGGTTAGCCAAAATGGACTCTTGAGACTCACTTTCAGAGAGATAAGGGTTGACCAAAGATGACTTTTTATCAATCACTAAATCAACTAGTGAAGGATCAGGGGAAAGCTTTCGATAACCAGTCGGAAGATGAGGTTGGGAAGTAGTAAGGTTTTCCAGCTCTTTGGAAGCTTCAACCATTAAAGGACAAAGGTGAATGTGATGATTAAGTTCACACAACTTACAGGGAAGTTTTACTTTTCCCTTTTTCCCATGGGATTTACTAGTTGAAGGTTTATCACCAGAATGATCACTAGAGGCTGACAACAAAGGTTGATGTGAACCTATGGACCACACTTATAAGACCTTGGGAATACCAGGACAATTTCGAAGAAGGTGTTCACCCTTACATAACATGAAAGGGAATTTTACTTTTCGCGGCTCGTTGGAAGATTTTTCTTCATTAGTTGCATCAATAACAATAGTTGTTTTGCTTCCCCCTTGCTTATTTTGCTTCTTCTTCTTCTTAGCTTCCTGATTACTAGAATCTAGAATTTCACCAAGCGAAGAGGAAGAACAGGGTGAATAAATAGGTGAACAAGGCAAGGGGTAAACTTTAGGATCAACATGAGATTGATGTTGTTCAAGTGGAGGAGAAATCGGTTAAAAACCAGTTTGAACACTCGAAACCACCGAGATCGAAAATAACCAAACTGGCAGACCAATGGTCAATCCAGGAAGGGACAACGTAGCCATATAAGGAGCACTAGTATTTCTGAAAGAAGGAAAAGGGTTAGGATTCCCATTAGAGGGGTTTCCTTGACTGGTCTACTTAGGAAATGTTGCCATTGGTATCAACCTAAGATCTACTAAGGAGTATTTCAACAAGAAGGATGTTGTTTCGCAATCAATTAATTGATTTTAGAATTTGAAACAAAAACTTTGCCTTTTAATGTTTTAAGAGTCAAGAAAAGGAAGAAAAGGTGACTCTAGTCACTTTCGTTGGTTTAGCGAGCTTCAAAGGACAAGTACTTGATGATCTTTTCAAGTTTAAGGAGTAAAAAAAGATCAAAATGACTACTCAAGATACTCTAGGCAAAAGGGATTACCAAGTAAACGTGAATTGCAATATACACCTTAACAAATAAATTTACTAAGGACTTGACGTACGTGCAGGCAATCTCCCCGAATGTTATTTTTGGTGTATCACATTTATAGGGCGGCGAACTCGGTTTCCTATGGATAAAGGTTTGCAACCTATGAGGGTCTCCCTTTATATACTCGATGGTATGGGGAGCACAAGTCTGTGCTAGCGCTGTCTAATGCAAGAGTATTGCAAATGACAACTACTGAGTTTTATAGATGCCAAAACATGTCTCTAGCCTAGACCACTAGGTATGAGCGTTAACGTTTCAAATGCTCCTTATATTAATTGATATATTTTAAAGTTGATCTTGAAGTTATGTTTCAGTTTCAAGGCCTTAACGATGTCACTTGAACGCCTAAGATGCAATTATATGAGAAAAATCAAACTTTTCATTTCAATGAAAGTTGGACTAACCAAGGAAAGAAATTTCAATAAATAATGCATCAAACAAAATTCCTTCCACGAACTTTCACTTTGTCTTCCAAATGCAATGCCAAAAGTAAAGATGATTTCCCCTTTTCACTATCCTAAATGCAACTTTTCGAAAGAAAAATGATTTGAACTTTACTAAGATGCACATATATGAATTATGGTTTTCTTTTCGTTGAATGATTTGATGCACCTAATATAATTTTTAGCTTTCAATCATCGAAAAATGTGATCTGTTCTCAATTATGAATATCAAAAAATAACTTTTCAATGCAATTAATCTAATGCATTTTCACGAAAGGTAAATTTCGAAATACAAGCTAAAACAAATGCAAAACAAAGTTTTCAATGATTTCCACAGAAAACAACACTCATTCAATCACCAAAACAAACATCTCAATGACATCAACAAGCAACAAGTGATGACCAATTGACTAGAAACCCTAGAACTCAATCAAATTTCACTTCAAAGCCAATGAGACAAATTTTGCAAATTAATCAAGACAATCAATCAAAAAATGAAAAATCCAAGCATACAGGATAGGAAAAGACCTTAGGGGCCAAGACACATTGGATTATAAGGAAGAAACCTTAAAAATTCTCACATTCAATGATCATCGCTACTTTGTATAGAAAAACTAGTGACTATTTCAGCGCGACCAAGCAATGAATAAATTTTTTTCCATCGCAACTGTATAGATAAAAACCCGCGATGCCATCGCCACTGTTAGAGATAAACCTACAATGGGAGAGGAATATGGTAAATATATATATGTGTGTGTGTGTGTGTGTCTGTGTGTGTGTGTGTGTGTTGTTGTGTCTTGTCGTGTCTGTGTGTTGTGTGTGTTGTGTGTAATATATGTATTATATGTAACATATATATATATAATATATTATATATAGATATTAGATATAGAGATCTATAATATTATAATTATATATTTATATATATATATATATATATTCCAAGTAAAAATCTAGACTTAGAACTCTAAGGTAGTAATCAATGATGGGATAAACCTAGACTGATGCAGACAAGTCGAAAAATCGATGGTTGGTCTAACTAGTCAAAGGATCTGATTAAAGGAATGGATGGAAAGGGTTACAATGCCCCTAGAGGAGTCGCAATTTTGTTGTCTAAGTAAATCCTCTCTGTAGACATAGGCAATCCCTTTATCCCAGTGAGTGGGACTAGCAACCTAAGTGACAATCTACCAAACACTTTCCTAAGTTCCAATTGAAATGAGAGACGAAGAAGGCGGCCTACCTCGTTCTGATGTTATTAAGTCATCCTTTGAGGAAGACCTTGAACCACTTGCATCACAGGCTCGTTCCTACCGCTCACAACATTTATGCACCCACACAAGAGATCAAGACACAACAAAGCATGCAAATACAAATAGCATATTCAAAAGTAACCTACTTAACAAATCAAGGAGAATTAAGCTAAATGATACATGAGCATACACATTTAGGGAAAATGAACCAACAATTGTATATTAATATAATAAAGGAGGAAGCATACAACCAAGCCTTGATGTCAATAGGCTCTCCTTGAATGAATGTCCAAGTCCAAGCTAGGCTCTCCAAGCACTCCTTCTCCAAGCCAAATGAGTAGCGTATAGGCACAATCTTAGCATAAGGATGCAAATAGACATAGACCAACCATTTGGGAATGGGAGAGGATGAATATATAGGCAGGAAAAGGGAGTTACGATCTTTCCAAAGATAGGAGTAAGCCCTCATCTCAAGGAGGTAATGCATAGGGATAAGACCAAGAGGCTAAATTGGGAGAACGTGACCTCATCTACATCAAACAACCTCCAGCTCGCTGCTCTAGAAGCTTCTAGATCATGAAGCTTCTCATATTCTTTGGGAAAATTTCCTTTTTGGGTTCATCGCAGGTATATAAGAAAACATAGTGAGGCCATCGCGGGTCGAGTATAATGAAACTTTCGACCAACGCGACTTTCAATCTCATAAGAGCGATGATGCTCAAATTAGCGTTTAAGAGCTATTTCCTTCAGGGAAAGCTCAAGGCATTTCCAATCAATGTCTAAGGGAGGATCTGAGATGCATATATCAATGAGTACACTGCATTATGGTCATGTTTTAGGCACTTCGGGGTATGTCACTGGGAAGTGCAGGAGGTGTGACAAAATACTGTGTAACAATATGCACCTGCAAACTGTGACAACTTTGTTAAATTCTTTGAAGGATCAGTTTGTGTATCATTCCGTATGATGTCCATTGGTATATCACCAAGAATTACTACTGATGATTGCTCTGTTATTCTCCTTTACCTCTGTCTTTTTACCACAACTCAATGTTTGGGAATGTAAAAGACGTCGAGAGAAGGCATTTCTTCCACGTTAAGGACAATTTCAAATGAAGGGAATGTTGGGATGATTTCAGTTTCATCTATAGTGATAGCCTTGTCAGAATCCCTATCATAAATGAGCTATGTCCAGTGTTTTGGGGTGTGTTGACTGTTTTCTCCAGCTTAATATTCTCTGCCCCTTTCTATCCTTTTAACTATTGATCAAAATGTTTCTAGGCTTCATCCAGTTTATTATTGAAGGGTGTTTTATGAGTGTGGACATTCTTCTTTGAATTCTTACTTTTGAATTTTGTTTTGAATTCTACTCTTCTTAGGAAATCAGCTGAGAAATCCTCAACACATCCAAAGGGATGTTCTGCAATATTTTTTTCCCTATATTCTTTGAATTGTGATAGCTTTTTTAGATTAAGTTTCAATGTAGATGGGTGTTGTACTTGTGAGAATATCTCGACAGCTTCAAATAGGTTATCACAGTCATCATCTTCATGACTGAATTGCCCGATTTTTACTTTAGCAGTAATATTATGTGCTACATTGTTTGGATCAAACTGTCTACCAGGCACAATAACAAGATTTAAACATTTTATGATATCAATTTCAAGTGAAGCATGCTTGAAATCATGTAGAGAATATACACTACATTGGCTAGGGAATGGAGGCCATAAATATTTCTTGGCTTCCTTTAGGATTTTTGTCAATCCATCCCCTATAGTTTGATAGGAAATCTCCTTGGCCAGTAGTTTATCAGGGACATATAATGGGAGAACATGAGGAGTTGTCAGACTTCCATAAACTCTAACATAGGTAAATATCTCTTCACCAAACCACCTGCCTATAGCTATGAAATCAATTTTGGCCTCTTCGAATAGTGTTGGGGCTCTTTTATAAAAAAATGACTTGGTGTATTGACAGAATGACTCCTTGGCAAATTTTGTAAAAATGGGCATGGAAATTAGACTCCCACTGGATTTTATGATATACATGGATAGGAATGGGGTCTTGAATGGTCCATTTCCATCCCATGATTGGGAAATCTGAAGTGAAACAGACTGCATCCATGATATATGCGCTCATAAAGAATGGTGGAACTACTCTGGTAGTAACATACCAATTTTGTCTGTATTATTGGATTTGGGAGGCAATATTATTTGAAAAGATAGTGCCCCAATCCATTATATAAGAATCTATTGTTTCCTCAATAAGACGAACCCATTCGATTGAGAATTTGGTTGTATTAGGGTACCCAAATAGCCTACACATCATAGTTGTGATATAAGAATAGGGAGTGAGGAGAGAAGATAAAGAGTACATACCCGAATTTTGATGTTTTTGTTTGTTTGGGTAGGATCTCCATCATTTAATTGGATTTGATTCCACCTCATTCTAACTTGCAAACTGTTTGAGGAAAACTTTTCCATATACCTACTGTGGGTTGGGTATATGGTACAATTTCTTCAAATCTTGAGTTGTAAAAGACCTTATGACTTTTTTTTTAAGTCAAGAATGTCCTATGACGATATTGATGTTGTTAATTATCCATTTCACCATATCGGTATAAGGAATGATCTTGGGTCGAGCAACGATCATGTGTAGAAAAGAGCTGGCGACTTCATAGTTGGAGGCTTCAGAAGATGAAGTAGCATATGATGTTACAACTCTCTGAATTACCTTGGGTCCTTCAATTTCAAGCAATTGATACATAGATTCCCATGAGGATGTTCCACTATCTATCGTGCACATAGTGTCCAAGAAAAGTGGGGACATTTCTGCTACTTTAGAAACAAGAGGTCTAGATTGTGAAGTTGCCATGGTTTTCTATCCTTTATTTGCTTCGGTAATTATGTTACACTGTTGTTTTTTGGGATTAGCCTGCAATTTGAAACACAAAGGAATGAAGAACAATAGGTTTGAAATACGGGAGCGTTGAACACACAAGGTTTGAAATGATGGTGAATATAGTTTAAATCTAAAAAAATCTGAAATATCTACATGCAAATCACCTTAGGGCTTTAAATAATAAATACCGTTACAAGTCCTTAATAACCGAAATCATGGCTTCACATGAAAATTTATTATTCCATTAATATAATGTATCACAAAAACCTTTCAAATGGTAATCATGAACATGTCTCGATGTGTTTTCTTTATATGCAATTGTGATATCATAATATCGGCGATTTTGGGTATCAGAAGTCCACGATGCGATGATCGTAATATCACAATTTGGGGTTTGGAGCAGAGGACAATGGAACTGACTAAAAGCCTTTTTCGATTATGAAATTGCGAGGAATTATGTGGCAGTGGAGTGGACCTGAACGATGACTTACTATTATCTTTTAACATGATTTTCCTTTGTTTGATTCATTCTTATGATTCTATTAAAGTCGCGCTTTGATAAAAAAAAACTTTATTGCAGTCAGAAGATTGAAAGTGAATGGAGCAGACTCCCTTTTGATAATTTGCAATTCATCCAGATGTGACAAAGCTTTTATAGGGTTGTGTTAACTGTTATACCGGGTCTGGAAGATTTATCGCATATCAAAATCGGAGTGG
Source organism: Pinus taeda (assembly GCA_000404065.3). Classification (NCBI taxonomy): domain Eukaryota; kingdom Viridiplantae; phylum Streptophyta; class Pinopsida; order Pinales; family Pinaceae; genus Pinus; species Pinus taeda. The sequence continues at coordinate 174,953 of APFE030598688.1, forward strand.
TCCTCAGGGATTTTTTAAATCGCACTCGTTATAGGTTCTGCAATGCAGGTAAGCTTTGATATAGAGCGGTTATGTTAACAATACTTAAGATTTTTAAAGCTTAAGTATTTTTTTGTTCTTGAGGGCTATACACATTGGGATATGCGATATGCAATACACTTTATCGCATCGTATCATTTCAAAAGGATAAAATGGGGAGTTTCTCATTAAGACTTGTGAAGTGCGATAACATCAGAATTTCTTTGAGGCTAGTTCATTTGACTTGTTTGGGCCAATGAAATTTAGATTTTTTATTCAAATAAACTCAAATTTCTCCTTTGAAACACTAAAACATTTTATTTTTCTATGCTTTAAAAATTTAAAGGGTCCCCATTATTTATATGGTAATTTCCTAAGAGATTTATATAAACTAAATGGGGAGTTTTTGAATAGCACAACAATTGAACATTCACTGGAAGAACCATTATTTTTATTATAATAATGAAATTTCTTAAACCTTTACCAAGTAAAAATATTCAGGAAAGGAAAAATTGTTCGAAATATTTAGATAAGTAAAATTACTCTGAATATAAAAAACTCACTTAATCATAATCCCTTTTAAATCCTCTTATAGATGAAAATATTTCTTGTCTATATCATTCCTTAATTGGTTTTAAAGATAAAGTAGGGGGCTTCTACAACTTAGCCTTTTAGTATACTCATTTGTCATAGGTAGAGCCAATGTTGCCACCAAACGTTCATAGCCTTGACAGGGTTACCTTTTAACCATCAATGATTCAAAATCCCATCCATTTAAGAGTGCAATCTTTAGATATAATTTCAAAAGTATATGTATATTTTATTTTTTTATCTGTTTACTTTTCTTTTTGTAAATTTTTAGCAATACCTAAAATCCATTGTCCTGGTTTGGTGACTAGAAAGTGACAATGCCATTCACTGGTTGTAATTGAACTGAATAAGTTGGCTTGTGATGAGTCCCCTTCTCTTAAAATTAAAATAATCATAAGCCATTACCCTGGCTTGATATTTAGTATTGGTAATGTCAATATATCATTTCCCTATGATCATGGTAAGCAGACTCATGATGAGACCTCTTATCTTTTAAGTTTAATATATATTTTGAATTACACTTTAAAAAAGTAAAAGTAATGGATGGGGAGAATCATTGACTCCTTAAAAGTTTTGGATGACAATTTTAGAGTTAGAGATTCTTAGTTGTAAATAGTCTTTACTCTGGTTGGAAGATTCTTCTCTCAAAATAAATGTCATTCATATTCTATCAAATTTGGTCCTGAGGATGGACCCCCTTTGGGGTTCGAAATGTCGACATAAGAAACATAATACTGTGGATAATCCGGATCATGCTACTCCAAAAAACTACCACAGAAGCTTAAAGTCTAACAAAAGATAACCTTTCTTGACTGATAATATAATAAAACTATTTTATAAAGTTTGAGGCTTCAAATAACTTACAACTTCAATGGAAAAATAAAATTTCAGAGTTTTACGACACTTACCTAATTTTCAAAGTTGTAATCACTTCCTTAAGAATTCCTACTTTCAAAGTGAAATATCATAAAATGTTTAAAGAGATTCTAATGTAAAGCCAAAATTATGCTATTTAACATTATTTTCTAACAGAACTAAAAATGTAAATGCGATAATGTTACAGTAGAAGATTATATCTTCTAAGAAAATATATTTTTGAAAATAAGTGCATTGATAGGAAGATAATCTCTCTTTCCTGATAAATCTTACAATATGAATGTTGATGGGTCTATTTGTTCAGTAATTTGAAATGATCCAAGCCACATTTTTGGGAATTTGGTATTCTTTCCTTTTTCTTTATGTTCCTTGTCCCATTTAAGGATGCGATCTCCAAATTGAAAAGATTTTGGGGTAACAAAACTTGCATCGAAAGAAGATTTGACTATCTACTGATGGCGAGCATGTGTAAGCTTGGGTTTTTCTCTCACTTCTTCTAATTTAAGGATTTGAGACAGTCCTAATTGTAAAGAAGAGGAAGGTGTTTCTTTTATAAATTGGACTAGGGCTAATGAGGGAAGGGCTAAGTTTGAAGGAATGATAGTTTCTTTCCCATATACTAGATTGAAGGGAGAAGTGCTTATTGAGGCCTTTTGGGTTATTTGATTTGCCCATAAAGAAAATGTCAAAGATTTGTGCCAATTCTTTTGGATCTGATCAATAGTTCTTTCTAATAATTCTTATGAGGTTCTTATTAGTTGATTTTGCTAGGCCATTTCTTTGGGGGTAGTAGTTAGCAGAGTATTTAAGTTTAAAATCCCTCTTAAGATCAAATTCAGCCATATTATTTCATGAAAAGTAATATGCATTATCAAACATAAGTGCAGTTGGTAAGCCAAACCGAGTAATAATGAACTAATTAATGAATTCAATAATGGCATCGAAATTGGATAACTTTAGTGGAATTACTTCCACCCACTTAGTAAAATGGTTTGTAGTTGTAAGGATATACTTATGTTTCTTGGAAGAGTGAGGAAAAATCTCACCTATGATGTCCAGTCCCCATTGTTCAAAAGGTCGTTCAATGTTGACTGGTTGTAGAGGTAAGGCTGGTTTTCATTGTCTTCCAGTAGCAGTCTGGCAAATTTTTCATTTCCTTACATATCCATGGGTATATTTGAACAATGTTGACCAATAGTACCCAACATGCAGGATTTATGTGCAATAGTATCTCCTCCAAAATGTACACCAACTAGTCTGTCATGGCGTTCCTGCAAAACCTTATGTGCTTCAGAATTTTCTAGGCACGTTAATAATACATAATCATAATTTCTTCTAAATAACACATCATCACTAATCTCATATTGATTGGACTTTAATATTAAATCCCTTTTCCTTTTGTGATTGAGTTCAAGGGGAGAATATCTATTTTTTAAATAGAAAATAAGATTAGCATATCGGGACTCAGAGCCATTTAGGATTACCTCATATATGTGTACAATATTACCTGAGTAGATTGGAAGCTCTTGTAAGAAATCTACAAAAACCTTACCCTTTGACAATTTTAGCTGGTTTAATGTCAATATCATATTCTTGTAGGGTTGTTACCCAATTTTCTCTCTTTTCTCCTAATTCCCTTTGCATAAGCAATTGTCTCATTGTTGAGACTTTAGCGTGTGGTTTTACGAGAAAAGGCTTGAAGCGCTTTAAATATTTAAAAGCAGTGAAAGCTTGCTTCTCCACCTCTAAATAATTTAGTTTAGCACCTTGAAAATTAGAACTAAAGAAAGAGATGGGTACTTCAATTTGTTGATCATTAGGTTATGTTAGAACCACAACGTAAGATGTTTGAAAAGAGAAACTGTACAAAATTAAATGATTAGAAAAAAAAGGAGTAGTTAAAGAGGGAGCATCCATAATGGCTTGTTTGATTAAATCAAAAGTTTCCCTTTCGTTATGTCCCCACTTAAAGATTGATTTTTTCTTAATAATGGTTTGTAATGGTAAAACAATTTGGGAAAAGTCAGGGACAAATCTCTTAGAAAAATTTATCCGACCTAGAAAGGACTACATAGATTTTTTATCAGGGGCAAAGGAATTTTATAAATTTCTTTTATTCTATTAGGATAAATACATATGCCTTTTTTTGATACAATAAACCTTAGAAGCTTGCCTTCATTTACATCAAAATAATATTTCTTTGGATTTAATGAAATTCCATGCTTCATGAAACGTTCAAAGATTTGTTTCAAGTCATGCAAATGGTTGTTTCTCTTCTTGGAGTAAACAGTTATGTCATCCAAGTAAACAAAAATAATTTTGTTTATCAGACCCCTGAAAGATATGTCCATGGATCTTTGGAAGGTTTCCCATACTTTTATTAAACCAAAAGGCATTTTTTGGTAGGCATAGATTCCCCATTTAGTCCTGAACGTAGTCTTTAACCTATCATCTCGGTGAACCAAGATTTGGTTATACCCTGAAAAACCATCAAGGAAAGACATTAGTTTGGAACCAACTATTGATTGCAGTATTTGTTCCATGGTCAGTAATGGGAAATTGTCCTTCTAACAAGCGTCATTCAGATTCCTAAAATCTATGCAAATACAAATATCACCATTTTTCTTCCTGATAGGTACTAAGTTTGAAACCCATTTTGAATGCCTAATACGAAAGATAATCTTGGCTTTAAGGAGTTTATCCTAGGATGCCTGAAGCTGCAAGAAAGAAGAAGAAAGTGAAACTTGGAGGTGATGATCAGAAGGCACACGTGACTGACAATAATGAAGTGTATGAGGACATACAAAACCTCTAGCCTGGGGGAATGTAGAGTCCAAAGATTGTCTTACCTTGACATCCCTTTTTACCTATATTTCCTCTCTTTTCCTATACTTATCACCTAAATAATGCCATAGACACAAGGTTTTGTTAAAAGTAAGCAATAACATGTCTTCTTCTTCATGTTTGTCTATATACCCTATTGTTTTGTTAAAGAATGCATTTGGTTATGAAATTGGTCTGTTTCTACAACTAATCCAAATTTTTGCAGCTGCCTCCATTGTTTGCAAGGTTCAGAAGCTCCAGCCCAACGAAGAAAGATACAGATGGATAAGGAATGGTCCCCTAGTGGATTCCTTCCTATTCCCTCGAACCAGTTCATCAAGGTGATCGCAGGATATCACGATCAAACCCCAAAGTCAACTACAAGATTGTCGCCGGGACAGAATCTGAGTTTCAACGAAATCTTATCGATTTGCTTTCGGAATAGTAAATCGAATGTTTAGCGATATAGTTTAATTGAAATAAAGATATTTAGGCTTAAAATGCTCATACAGTTATGCAAATACTTACTATAAAAACTATGGTCGCACTGTGTTTTGGGTGTGCATGCCGAATGATGTAATTTTTGAAAACAATTTGTTAAGTTTCGTTTTGCAAGTAATAGACTTGGTTTTATGTTAGTATGCACTGCGTTGATTGGAGATTGTGGACTGATTCATGGAGGGCCCCTACGACCAGTAACAGGTCTTTAACCAATTGCAATTAGATTTCTTTCATTACTTGAATACTCTGTTTTTGTGTGAAGAAATGCAGTATGATGAGTTCGCCAATGAATCATTATATGCATGAGCACTTCCCTTTGCTTTATACCTAGTTTAACTCTGTTATTTGATTTGCTTTTTATCTGGTACAATATGGTTATTTCATTTGTTTTTTATCTAGTGTAATCCAACTATGTTTACTTCATAGCATAGTTGTTGTTTAGAATATCTTGTTTGGATGAAATTGAATAAGTAAAAGCGTGAGAGTCTTCTCCTTAGCAATTGAAATCATATAGTATTCCTTTACAGTTTGATAGAATAGATTTCTCTTGCACTTAGTAAATTAGAGCTGCAACATAAGAAATCAAGACAAAAATCCAAAACAGTCTATCACAAGTAAAATCTAGAATCACTCTCATATCAACCATAAACTGATTCAATAGAGAATAACTCCTAAGAAATTAGTTGATAACTTTAGGGATTGAGACATTAATATAATTAATGACACCATCTCCATACTAATCTTAAGTTTAGACCCTAACAAGAACATAACGACATAGGAAATAACTTCTAGCACATATAGTGTACCTGTACTTCATCATTATGCCTACCCTAGTTGATAATTTATGATTGACAATTTAAAGACATTAAATTGGCCAAACAAGTTGATTGTGGGATATTGCAATCGCAATTGGGAAGGGGTGAGGAGCATTGTTTCATTGTTTATGTAATATGCGTCGAATGCGGGGGAGGGACTTAAGATTGGTGCGATCACCAGGGGCTGGGACTTATCGCCGGGGGTTGATTCTATCAAAACAAAGCGATGCGATATAATAAAAATGGACTTTAACATGATTTATGAATGTTTTGAAATATTTTAAAGGAAAATGGAACAACGACTAGAGTTTGGACTATTAGTAAAGAATGGATTTCGGCTAGAATTTCGATGTATAAACAAATGAAAATGCGTTAAAGGGCTATACAAAGGGACTTTGGGATAAGGCTAGAGTTTTGGGAATTTGAATATATAATATGAGTTTTTCCAAGGAAAAATGGGTTTTGACTTAGGATTTAAGGATTTTTAAGGATTTTCTCAAGGAAAAAGGGGTTTTAGATGGAATGAGGGTATTTATGAGGGACGGTTTAGGGAGTTATATGAAATATGAATGAAGATGTTGAAACAAGCTGAAATCTCCTTAAGCACCATTTTTCCCTATTACTACTCCCATGATGATGACATAAGGTGATGATATGACCCTTATATGACTCATTGATGATATGACCAAGACACTCTTTATTAACAAGGAGTGATGACAAGACCAAGATGGCATTGATTGACCTTGAGAATGGAGTGAGTAGTAATGACCTAGAACTGACCAATAATCAACTTTTATTTGAAAATATAACAATTTGACCTAATAACCCTATCAACAACTTTGAAAGAGTACATTTGATCACTGGTGACTGGCAGGACAAACAGAAACTAACACATCCTACAATTACTAACATTTTATGATGGGAATAAATGCAAGATTGGAATGCCTTATCATGACCATGGAAGTTTTATTGTCATCATAATCATTGTCAACCCCTAATTCTCCACTTCCAGTGTCATTGTCTTTGTGTGAATTCACAACATTGTTCATTGATTTCCCATGTACAAAAGGATCAATGTGAATGAGGGCAAATTAAGGGCTACAGGTTATGGGGGTGACTCAACAAGAATAAGCGAGCTTGAACCATCAATTTCTCATTATGAATAACATTGTTCTCTATGTTCCAAGGTTCCCCTAACATAGACACTTGATATTATCATAGGGCATAATTTTCCATGGTGTTAAAATCATGGGATGATAGGGGCATATCGAGGTTCATTTAACACTAGATGGAAAATATATACAAACGATAATCTTTATTTGGCAGGAAACAAGGAAATATTTGAGTAGTGTTGATCTCTTAAAAAAATATCTTCAATAATAAAAAAATTATGAAAATTTTAAATAATAATAATAATCAAAATTCAAAAGTTTTAAATTATTTCATAATAACGATAAAATATTTTTATTTTTGTTTTTTAATTCAAATATTCTTCTTCGATAAAAGGTAAAAGTACAATTAAAATTAGTATTTTGTTTTTATATCAAGAATTAAAGTTAGAGCAAGTATTACTTGAAAGCACACAATCTCTTTTGAAATAATTTGGAATATTTTAGTTATAAAATATTTACTTTTGTACATATATCTAGGTGGTTTGTTTTTGTTTTTTTGGAAGAGATCTTTTTTATGTTATTCACTAAGAATTAAGAAAAAAAACACAAACATATATAAGTTTTCTATAGTAGAGATCATTACAATAAGTTAAGTTGCTAAATGGCATAAAGCAAGAGAGGAAGCTGAAAAACCGTCTATGGGATAAGATATATAGCTTCTTGTCTAGTATAAAAACATAGAATGTGTGTTTAGGATGATGTTTCCAACAAATTCTTCAAAATAAATAAAACTTGTGTCCATCGAAAGAACTCTTTTTGATAAGAGGTCTATTGTGTATTTCCTCCTTGTGGATGTGCTCAAAATTGATTTCCTTGAAGCAATTCCTTATCTTTGAAATTCCAACTTTCCAAGAGGCTAAGTTTAGATCTCCATGTATGCATTACCTGTCAACCAATCAATTAGGCTTTTGGAATCTCCAAGAATTTGAATGCATTTTATATTTTTCAAATATGCAAGAAACATAGGAGCCCAACAAGCAATTAACTCTACTTTTGTGTTTGTTCCTCTCCCCATACCAATTCTGAATTGTAATGACTTATTTCTTGTCATTTTAATCATCCCGCCTCCCCCTTTTCATTTGTCCCCTTGAGAAACTCCATCAAAAAAACCAACCAAAAGACTTTGAGATATAATTGAGAAATTGATCCTTCATAGGTTTTTTGTTTTTTGCTTCAAGTTATATTCCCTGAAATGTGACCATAATCTTCAAGGATTAATGAATTATACTAATTTTTGAGTTTTTAAAAATAACCTTGTTTCTTAGTAACCAGATGCCCCAAGCAACAAAAATTAGAAGGGAGCAAAGATTTTTAAATGTTTCGATCCAATGATGGAGCATATCCTCAAAAGGCATATGATCTATCTTCTCCTTTAATCCCAAATCTTGTAAAATGGATTGCCATATTTCCTTGGAATTTTTACAACATACAAACAAATGGTCAATTGATTGTTCCTCGACCATACAAAGGAAACACAAATTGGGCCTTGAAAATCCATTGTTCTGGAGATTTTCCCAGGTTAAGATTTTATTTTGCAAGATTAGCCATATGAAGCATTTCAACTTGTTTTGGATATTCCATCTCCAAATTGTATTATTCTACCAGCAAACTTCGTGATCTACGACTTACTGAGAAAAGGCTTCATATGCATATTTTTCTCCCACCTTAGTAAAAGAATTGTCCTAGCTCCACACAAGCATATCATTGGAGTTATTTAAGTTGATACCAATGTTATATAACTCCTTAATGAAGGAGTTCCATTCATTAAACAAATGTCCAACCAAACCCAAATCAGCAAGATTCATCCATTAACCATTAGTGAAATGTGTGGATTCCACTCTTTTAATATTATTTAGAGAAAAATAACCTTTTTGAATTTGGGAGATTTATCAATTCTTGAGATAATTTATAACAATGATCTCCTCCAACAAAGGGATTCTTACCAAGAATCACTTCATTACCATTCACAATTTTCCAAGCAAGTTAATTGAAGAGGAAAGGGAAAGAGTCCATGAGGGCCTTTTAAATAATGCCCCCCCATAGACCGACTTATTTGTTGCTTTTCTAAGCCAATCCACCAAAAGCTTCTTTCTAATATACTTTTCCCTTATTGCTTGACTCCAAAACCCATCACTAAACAATCCTCTCCATATGTTTTTCAGAGCAAGGGCCTTACCAAACCAAATCAAGTTCTTGAAATCCCACTCTCCAAATTTCTTTGGCTTGGATAATGATTCCTAGTTGGCAAGGTGAATCCCCTCCTTGTTTTTCTTACCTGACCACAAAAAATTGAAAATTCTTTGACTTATATTATTCAGAATTAATATGGGAATCTTGGATAAAGAGAACCAAAAGACCAGAATGTTCTCCACAACGGATTTCACTAAAATCATTCTTCCCCCCAGGGAAAGCCAACTATAACACCATAGGCTTATTCGCTTCTCCAATTTTCTAAGTAGACACGTCCAATCTTCTTTTTTATATCCATTTGGCTTAAGATAGAAATCAAAATTCTTGAAGCCCTTTCCTACAACATTCGCCTAAAATGGCATACAAGACTTTTATGGAGGAGAGGGTGTCTGAACTTACACCATTTTGAACAAAAGGTATATTCTTTTACACGAATCTCCATTCTAGAGGCCTACTAGGGTAAGTTAATCACCTTGGTGAAGACTTGTCGTTTTGAAACATTTTCAGACCCCGTCAACAAAACATCAACCACAAAGAGTAAATGAGTAACATACTACTTGAGAGAAACTTAATCCCTTTTATGTTTCCTTCCTATTTTTCTTTCACCAGGAGGAGACTCAAAACTTCCATAACTAGCAGGAACAAAAGGGAAGAGAGGGGACACCCCTATCTAAGACCTCTAGGGCTTGGAAATTTGCTTGAAGGCGACCCATTGATCAAAACTAAAAAATTTACTAAGGTCACATAACCCATGATCCAATTAGTGACCTCCAACCCTAAGCCAATCTACAACAAGACTAATATGAGGAAAATCCAGTTGACTTTGTCAAAAGCCTTGTTGAGGTCCATCTTGGGGACCAAAGCTTCTAGGTTTTTTAATTTTTATGGAATGGAGGACCTCTTGTGCTATGTTGACTGCGTCATGTATTTGCCTATCTGCCAGAAATCCAAATTGATTAAGAGACATATTTCCTGCTAATTTATGTTTTATCCTATTTGAGATCATTTTTGTGATGATTTTGTATGCCATGTTACACAAAGAAATGGGTTTGTAGTCATTTAAGGGGTTGTCTTTTCAACTTTTTAGAATCACACCTAACTAAGTTGCATTCATGGCTTTTGAGACTTTCCCAATCCTTTTAGATTCCTCCACTACTTTAATAAGATTATGGCCCATGGGCTCAAAAATGGATCGATAGAGCTCAATTGTCTAGCCATCTAGGCATGGACTTTTGTGTTTTTGAAAAATGATTCAGAACCCCTTTAATTTCATCAAGAGAGTAAGGCTCCCTATCCTTTCAAAATCCTCATAATTGAAGAATCTCAGGTAGTTTTGGATGAGATATAGTTGGGGGACAATGTTGTTTGCACCTGAATCTCTAAACGGAGAGGAAAAATGTTTTACAACAACAACTTTTAAATCTTTTTGGCTTATAACAACTTTACACCCTCCACCTCTAGATCCCAAATAGATTTTATATTTCTTTTGTGATTAGAAAAATTATGAAAAAAAATTGTATTTCCATCACCCATCTTAATCCAAGTCACTTTGCTTTGAGCCTTTAGGTCTCTTCTTACATCCTCAAAATTCACAACTTCTTCACTTCCAAGGAACTCATCCTGTGATTTAACTCTACTAAAAAATTAGAGCTAATAAAGGGCTAAAAAATTTGTTCATGTTCTCTCTAAGGCAAGCAACTCTTATTTTTGCTCAAATTTTCTTTTCTTTTCCCATTCAACGACCACTTTCTTAAGTTCATAAGTTTCCTAACAAGAGATTCCATGTCAGTGGTGCAGTTAAAAGTTGCACTGCATTTCCAAAAACCAGACGCCAAGTATCTGAAGGAATCCTCTTCCAACCAAGAATGGTTTAACTTAAAAAGGGTATATATTTATGAGATCCTCAAAGTCCAATTATAGAAATATTGGAAGGTGATCTGATATTTTTTCCTTGACTAATCCATGGTTGAAATCTTCCCAATTTATAAACCAATTGAATAGCCATCAAAAACCTATCAAGTCGCTTGGCTATACCTCCCTCCCCTATCCTTCCATTCCTCCAAATAGAGGATATAGGGAAGGAGAAACATCATAGAGATTATGATTATGTAACATCTCCAAAAAGTAAGTAACTAGAGGGTTAGAACGGGCACATGACCCCAAGATTCCCCGACAAGATAGTGAAATCCGAATCTCTTTCCAAAAGGAGGGAGTGGTCCATAAGATAATCAATAGACTGGAATTTATCCCATAATTCTTGCCTCTCTCCATCTGGTGAGGAAGGGCTCTTACAGAACCTTCTAAGATAATTCCAATAGAAGAAAAGAAAGCCTGGAAGTTTGCAGATCTTGGGTTCTAGAGAGAGGAGACCTCCCGACAGGCCAACAGAATCCATGGAACAGGTATTCAACCTATGACAAAGATGTTGAAGAGCCTCTCTTGCCTTCTCCCCGAAAACCATGGTTTCTTCTAACAAGATTATGGAGGGTCTGTGAATTTCTACCAATATCTTAAGGGAGTTGAATTTGGAGGCTCCCCTTGTCCCCCTTATCTTCAAATACGTTATAATCATTAGGAATGAACCTTTGAGGGCTTCTATGCTCTAAGGGGCCTATAATTGTTCTCCTTATTTGAAAGTTGAACTACACTTAGCCCTCTTGGCATGGCCCCTTGAGTGGTTCCTTCTCTCGCCAAATATTTCTTTATTGTGTTTCTTTTTTCTAACAAATACATTTTGGAAAGGAGGGAAAGGTTCCTTTAGATGAAGATAAATAGGGTTTGACCCAACAAAAATAGATAAGGGAGTCATATTTAGGACATCCTTTTAGGAAGGAATCAAGGATTGCAAAATAGGATTAAAAAAGACTCAATGGAGAAATCATTTTGGTGTAGGAGGGGAATAAGGCATCATGGAGGGATTATTCACAGGATTTATGGAAACAAAGGATTTTGTACTATTATTAAGTTCCACCAATTAGTCTTTCATAATCAAAGAGGTTTTATCGAGACTGGTTTAGAGAGAAGTCATAGGGAAACCGTTCTTTCTTAGGACAAGGTATTGACAGGGCACAAGCTTTTTACTCACTCACATGTTAATAGGGAGCTTACTATGAGCCCCTTTCACGGAACAAGTTTCAAATCCTAAAGAGAAACTTGAAGAATTACAAGAAGGATTTTCAGTTCCACTAAAGTTTAATACAAATGTGTAGAAGGCATTATGTTCTATTTGTTCTATCAATAAAGAAAAATGACTTGTAAGAAGAGAAAAAACTTACTTTCTTATTCTTCGCTTGCAAAAATGGGCTCTCCCAAATGAGTTTTGTCAAGGCAGGCCAAAGTGAGGGATTCCAGGTTCGCTCTACTATTCTCTAGGTCTTTGTCAGAATCAATAATAACTGAATCACAAGAAGGAAAAAATGCTACAACCTTTTGTCTTTTATTGCCCTCCATGATCTTTTTGCTGCCTTCCAAGTCTTTATCCTCTACCAAAGCAAATGAGTCCTGTGAGGTAAATACTGAAATAAGATTTTGAACCCCTATTATTCTATTAATACCAACTTTCAAGGTCACATTTGATTCATAGCCTGACTGCCTAAGCTTTGTGACACCTTGAATAAGGGAAGAGAGCTTTTGATCTTTTTACTATTCAAAATAAGTAGTCCCAAAATTGTAGCCTCTAGACATCTCCGAACCTTGGCAGTTATTTTGAGTCTGAAGCCCCTAATGAGGAGGTGGCACACAATTACTAACCAAATGCCCCACTCTTCTACAATTAAGACGTATAAAGGGGATTCTCTAGTAATCTAGAGTTTGGAGGATGCATTTCTCTCTCCATAGGATTTTCAGCTCCCTTGGAATACCATATGAGAAATCCATTTCCACCAAAACTTATGCCATCCTCTTGTCAGCCACAACCAGAGTCTTCTCCTCGAGAAACACAAACCTAACAAGGGAATTTGTAATATTAATAAAAACTTCCTTAGACCAGAACTCCAAAGGGAAACCGAACATCATAACCCATAGCTTTCAATGATTTTATTGCTCTGATCTCAGACAGAAAGTAAGATGCCATCTTTGGAGCCACAGGGTGCCTCTACCCAAAACCTAAGGTTTACTAAGAATCAGTTCCATGTTTGATTATGTTGGGAAGTGAAAATGGATCCATTTATTCACCATAATGCTCACTACCAGAATGTAACCCACTAGGATTTTCCAGGTTTCCTTCCCCTAGGATAAAATTTGTTCTCGAGATAGACAAATGTAGCTAAACTTACTGACGAGGGTTTGTTGTGACAAAGATTCACCCTTGTCTAGGTTCACATCAAACCCTAGAGTTAGCTCTTTCATCGCAGAGAGAGCCATGTGCCCTTTTTGAGGTTGTTTTTTCCTTGCCTTCCCCCCATACACTTTGGGACTATCCCTTCTCCTCCCACTCTAGATTCTTGAACAATGTCCTGAGCAGACTAACCCACACTTACATTCTATTGAGAAAACAATGCCTTCCTCGCTGATACCATGGACATGGGACCTTGTTTCACTAGAAACTCCCTGTTTGACATGAAAGCAATAGGAGAGACCATTGGGTCCTCACCATCCTACCAAACCCCATGATCCGAGGTTTCTAGGTCATCAGCCATTTGCAAGAGGACTCAGACACATTTTGTCTTTTGCTTCTATGTTCCTTGGATACCAATGACCGATCATACACAAACATGTCCTCTTATTTGCGGTTTCCTCCATCTCCTGTGAAAGTCTTAGCCCTACTATTTTCGTTGAAGCCCTAGGTCTCCTACTTTTCCTCGCTATATTCATACACTCAATCGTATTGATTTATATATATATATTTACGTTATGTAAACTAAAATCTCATCTCTTTTTTACCTTGAAGTAAGATTTATATTTATTCTTAATTAATACAAACTTTAATCTAAAATCTCATCTCTTTGCTTTAAATATGACTCTTATTTATTTGTAATTAATGCAAACTTTAATTTAAAGCAAATCATAAAGCATATGTTAAAAAATAATTATGAAAAACCTACCCACTTACTGTGAAGAGTGGAAAAATCCAAAATCTATTAAATTACTAACTAACCTATGAAATAAATGAAATGATATTTTAACGTCCACGAGGCTAAAAATAGTCTATGGGACCATTAGTTCCCTGCTTTTTCCCTTTTGCAATTCAATCCTTTTCTTATTCAAATTGATGGTTAGCTGGCCGAACCTTCCAACAATCCCCTCGATGAAAAGACAATGCCAAGAAACCGATGCTAACATATTCCCATAACTTTCTCTCATGTCTTTGAATGCATCACATTCCAAAATGAAATTTGATTCCACTGCCCCAAACATGCAAAATGTACACACCCATTCTTCCCAAGCTTCTTTAGGCATTTCCATCGTCTTGTTTCACACCAAAGTTGATGCAAGTTGCTTCTTAATTGAGCAATAAGAACCTTTTCCCTCCACTGAATGCTAGCTCCAATGAACTCTTTTTGTTGTAGATCACACATAGGGTTGAATTCCTCAATGTAGTACTTCTCCTTTCTACCCAATTATTTTCCCCATACCCATTTGTGAAACTTCTTCATAACAAAATTCATTAGCTCCTTGCTATCTGTGGGACATACATTGAGGTAGATGCCCATTTTTGCGTCCATGCATAGTTTTGTTTCATCAATGTTTACTTTCTTTCACTTATGCCTTCATTGAAGAAAACATTAGGCCATCTACCTACTCCCATTTGCTCAGTTCTTTTAGATTATGAGCTGCACCATAGCAATTGCTTCGATGGGAATTGCTCTTGTTTCACTCAACATCATCTCATAAGGTACCAAAATTTTTATTTTGAACTTGCTCATGATCAAGCATTTTTGGATTTTCTCAATTTGTTTCCATTTTGAGACGGGGGTGTTGCTAGCCCACAATTCACTCATATAGCATCATTAGACAAACTAGGAGTCCAAAAAGCACTTTAATCATTTTCCAATCCCATAACTTTGCCTCTCTACATTTGTTTTGAAGAGCATATAATGCTTTCCACCTTCCTAAAATTCTCTTCTTTCTACAGTCCTCCCAATTAAGTTTGTTGTTAAAATCAATCCCGAGGTACTTTACTTATTTACTTCTTCAAGAATGTTGCCTTCAAAGAAGAACGTATGCTGGCTCTGTTTTCTGTTATTAGAGAAAATCATTATTTTGGTCTTGTTAGTATTGACTTGCATCCCCACTGCTCTAAAAAAATGCTCAAGGGAATATAGGTGCATTTGCAATCCATGGGCCGATTTAGAAATCATTACAAGATCATCAACATATAACAAAAGCTTTATCACAAACTCCCCCAACCAAACACCATCTTCACCTTGCAGATTTAACCACTCTTCCAGTTGATCAATATATAAACCAAAAAGTGTAGGGGATAGAGGGAAACCTTGCTTGACTCCAATGTCACTTCTAAAGCTTTTTGAAATACCTGCTGAGGTTCTAATTTTGGCTTTCACCTCTTCATAAAGTTTATGGACAACGACTCTATAATGCAAAGGAATTTCAAGTTCTTCCATTCTACACCACAACTTATCTCTAGGGATTGTGTCAAATGCCTTTTTTAAGTCAACAAAGCAACATAATACTTCTTCTTTTCCCTCCCAAACCTTTTCAACAATGTGTCTCAACGTGATATGATGATCCACTGTAGAATGCTTCAGGCTAAAAACCGCTTGTCCTCTTGCCCTCTTTTCTTTTACTTCTGCCCACTTACTAACTCTACTTTCTACCATGTTGTCGAAAAACTTTGCAAACACAAGATTGATCATAATGGTTCTAGAGTTGGAAGGACTATTAATGTCTCCACTTTTAAAAAGGGGTATTGCTAGGCTAGTTGTACAGTATTTTGGGAATCCTTGCTGAATGGTGTTGTTGAATATTTCCATGATGTGCGATGCAAGAGTGTTCATTCCCCATTTTAGATACTCTGCTTGAAGGCCCACCAAGTCTTTTTCCTTTCCTGTTTTCAGATTCTTAATTCCAATCTCCACCTCCTGTAACGTGAAGAGATTTGTAGTTGTGTTGATCCTGGGGGGAGGATCCACCTCTAATTCTTTCTCATAGAGTTGTCTTGATATTCAAACCATTGATTAACTGTAATATTATTTTCGATTTGCTTCTTCCTTGGTTGAAGTTCCTGCCATAAAATCTTTGGGTTATTCTTGCTTAGATATATTAACTCTTCTCGCCTTGTTTCCATGAACACATTTTTTTTCCTTTTTTTTTTGTATCTGTTTATATAATTTTACATTCATCTTCTCCTTGCTTGCCTTTTTCAAGGTTCTCCTTACCATTTTGCATTCCTCATCAAACCAAACATTTACAGGAAAACAATTTGATTTTGATTTCCAATTTTTTTCTATTTTGCACTTCTCAAGTGCATTGTGAATTATATTTGTTAACTCATGACTGTTGAAGCTTTTGATACCTGTGTTCTCCTTGTGAATTAATCTCTCTACCATTGACTTGAAAATAGTACAATTTTCTTGTGTTAGAAGAATTTTGTCCCTTGATAATGATTGCCAAAAGCATTGGGTTTTCCTCATACGCTGCCTTTCTTTTAACCATGATAACTTTATATAAATTGGGTTACGGTCTTATTTTAAGTCCCAAATGTGCTCTCCAATCTTAACTTCTTCTATCTTTTCTATCAAGCTTTGTGAACACATCACATAGTCAATGACACTTGCCCCATTGTATGTGTTGCAAGTGAAGTTCCTTATACCATTGCAAATAATTAAGTTGAAAGCCCCACACCTGTATGTTGAAGAATCTAGGGCAAAGTAGTGTAGTGTGATTTTTTGTTACTTGATAACAATTTGTGGAGTCTTTTTACTTTTCTTGTTAGCTTATTCTTCTTCTTATTAGTGCTTATGTGTGTAATTCATCACACTGATACCAAAACACAAAAACAAGAACACAAGATGTTGGCTCTCTACCAAGGCCAAAACCTCTCTTCTCTTGAGAGGAAACCCTTAGTGAATTTCTCTTATTGAAGCTTCTATTGATTAATGCCAAACCCTAGACCCCTGACAAAGGGATCCTCCAAACACAAGTCAAGTCTTCACTCCTTTCTGCACCTTATGTCTTTGCACTTCTTCCGGCACTTTGCCTTTCAACACTTTGTCTTGCAATTAGAGTCCTTTCACCTTTACTAGAGAGATAGGGTCCTTCGCTAGGCTTGGGAGTCCTTGTAGGCTTGATCTCTTACCGAACAATGGACTGTTCACTCGCTGTTGTTATGGCTCAGACATACCCTTACTGCACCTCGCACGTGCGACTATTTCTAGCCCTAGAAACAGTCCTTTATATTTTGTCTTTCTGCTTTCTTACTTCACTTGAGAGTCTTTCTTCCACGTTGGAGTAGGAGGCCTTGTAGGCCTAGTTTGTACCCAAAATAATGAGGTATGGTGAACTGTAATTTTCTGCTACTATGGCCGCAAGCAAACCCTTCCCTTTTGCATGTGTGACTGTGAGTTTACCCTAGAGACAGTCCTTCATATTTCTCTATTCATCCTCCTTACCTCACTGCCCCAGTAGACATTTTCCCTTGGCTTCTTCATTCTTCTTGTCTTCCTTCTTTTCGCGGATTTCAGAGCTCAATTGTCTTTTCTTGGAGGGTGAAATGCCTCTTATATATAGGAGTCTGCTCCTTTTAGGTCGACTAGCTAACTTGAGGTCGACTTATGCTTCTGATTTCTTCCTTTTAGGATTTCGTTGCTTGAAGAAGGCTTGTGACTTCGCTTGGAGAACTTCTTATGACCCTAATACATATTCATACAAGGTGTAACATGCCCTTAAAGTCTTCAACCTTTTCTTTTGACTATTTCACTTACCTATAGCACTTTAACTAGTGCTAGACCTATTTCAATGAGCAAAAAACTCATTGACATATATTATAAAAACAATATTTCTTTCTTCTTAAATAAGTACAAATATCAAAAATATATTTACTAAGACCCAACCTAGTTACCTTTCCTTCAACACTGTAAGCAACTTGCTCTCTAGAATGTTTGTTTGAATGATTGCTAACTTTCCAAAATGATTTAAACATTACTTTGGTAAGAAGCTCATCATTTTCCTCATGAAGAAAAGACCTCCAAAAAGGTACAGAATTTTAGAAATTGTTGAAAGCTCCCAATGTTGAATCGTCAAACGACGATAGATAGTCGACCAGTCGCAGAAATCTCAGCGCAATTGCAGAAAAATCAAAGTTGAAGAACCAGTAAACTCAAAGACGAATTACTTGCAGATGACCATAGTGGGTTTAGCAGAGCAGATAGCCAAAATTTCGCAGGGGAAAAACGAAACAACGCTCATAAAAATCCAGAACGTGAAGTAAAGAGTAGATCAGCCACCGTTTCTGTGCAACATGAAATAGATCCAGAAATCGTTCTGAGAAGCTTAGGCAGGGAGAAACTGGGAGGATAATTACATGCCCAGAAACTGACGTGTATGCAAAAAATCTATGTTTTCTGAAGAACTAAAAACATACCCGGTGAGAGAGATTGATACGGGCAGGCGTGGGCAAAATATTGAAAGTTAGAGCTACCAGAATAGTCAGGGGCAAATTGAGAGCGATACCTGGTGATTCTTTTGAGGTGAAATTGTTTGATAATTCCAAGAAAATCATCGATTTTTAATTTGTTCGATTCGAATTATTTGTTAAAACCCCTGGCTTGGTACGTGTTCAACGGAGGTACAGAACATGGAAAAAGTGACAGTGTGTGATGCCAATCTCTAGCTTGTTTTTATGCATGTTTGCTAGTGTGCGTCCTCTGTACATTATGTTGTATACGCAAATGAGTAAAAAAAAAAAAAACCAACAATCATGCGATAGTATGTCAAGAAAAAGAAAATATAGCAAAGTGGGGTGGTTAATTGCTTTTCATTGTGTATTGTCAAATCAATTCTAAGATAGTGTTTCCTTTCATTAACATCTAAATTGACCTGATATACTTGTGTCTAGCGTTAACAGAACTCTTTTGATTTCTTAGTCTCTGCCTGTGAGCAGAGAGCAGCGAGTCATTTACTATTTAACGATAATGGCGACATCGAACTCTGGTCGGAAGCTGAAGATCGCCATCTGCCATCCAGACCTTGGAATAGGTACTTAATTATTTTATCCATTTATTTATTTATCTGTTACGAATATGTTACACCCTTTGCATAAATAAAGAATGGATAGCTAATTCTTTGTTATGTGGTTTCATAGACTTTGTATGTATATTAATGGTTAAAAAAAAAGAAATAAAAGTTAAATTTAGAGATACGAACGAACCCTATTTAGCACATAATATTATAATCAGACATTCCCCGGGGTTTTAAACACTCAGCTTTTGGTAAAACTATTAAAACCCTAGTAATAGAGTTGACTAATTTTTGCTGGGCATTTGGTACTGAGTATATGCAGCACTAGAATTTACTCAAGAATATATTCATGTCAGGTCTCAAGGTTGATTGAAGCCATGCAAGACTGGCACTTGCTGAGATGGAGAGAGAAGAGAGTGGGCAGGGGTAGGGAGAGATCCATTAAATGTCGACGAAGTCACCTGGCCTATGGGAAGAAAAGGCTTACATCGTATGCAGAATTCCAAGATATGTAAAGTAGTGCAAAGAAGTTTCATTTGGCCTTCTCTCTGTGGATCGGTCTCCTACACAAGCCGGATTGGCTTTCAGTAATTTGTCTTACAGGCACACCATCCTCGAGGCTCTATTGGCTGTGTCATCTACTTTGCCCTCACAAAACACCAACCCTCAACTGCTATTTTCTAAGTTTGCTCCTTTTCTAATGTGGTTGAATGCCTCACAATTTTATAAAGAGATGCTACTCAATCTCCACGTCTCCCTTTCTGCATGTTCGGTTTGTCCCCTATTCCCATTCATCCTTTTATTCTTCCCTTATTCTTGTTTCAGACCTTGGCATGTCTTCTGTTTCTTATTTGAGACAATTTTTTTTTTTCTCCATGCAATGTTTGGTTTCGAGCAGTTCTGCATTCCGATTCTCCCTCCAGGTTGAACTTATCTATATAGCATTGTTGGTTCCTTTTGGAGTTTATTTTCCACTTTTTTTTTGCACTTATGTATGTGGATTTCAATTCCTTCATATCTACCAGGCAACCTTCTGCTCTGTCCCAATTGGTAAGCCACTTCTCATATTGTGAGTTAAAGAGAGAGAGAATCTTATTAAAATTTCCATGAAGCCAATTGGCCTATGGAAAGGTTCACAAGTGATGCAACATGTCATCATATAATTGAAAGAAGATGATAGAACAAGGAGGCAGGATGCAAAGTGTTTCACAAAGAAGTTTTAGACTGCTTGCTTGGATTCGGCCTTTGCTTTATTGTAGCAAAAATTTCCTACCGAGTTGTAGCTGTGTATAGTGGCTTGTATACAATATGCATCATTCTTGAGGCTTGGAGTTTCTTTACACTTTTTCTTAGCACTGATATATGCGGATTTTCAATTTATTCTTATTTGCCAAGCAACCTTATTTCACTATGTTCCAACTGGTAAGCCATTTCTTACATCGAGAGAGACCAAATATCATTAAAATGCCTATGAGGCTAATTGGCCTATGCATGTCATCATATAAATGAAAGAAGAAAATAAAACAAGGAGGCAAGGTGACTCCAAAGTGTAACAGAATTAAGTTTTGGACTACTCATTTGGAGTTGGTCTTCTCCTCATTTTAGCAAAAGTCTTCTGCTCAATTGTAGCAGCATTCAATGGCTTCTATACGATGTGCATCATTTGTAATTTCCCTTATGAATTAATTGACTAAGGACGGAAAAATGGCCTATCCAATGATCCAATCCCATAGTTTTGAAAAAGTGGGAAAACCCAATTTTCCCAATGTTGGGGCTACATTGCGAAAATGTTGGGTCGGCTGGGGAAAAATAACTCAAATTTGGGTGGCATTCACAACCCCTCACATTTGGGAGCCCATGAAGGAAATCTATAAATATAAGAGAGTTAGAATCATTTGGATTTCATTTGGATTGGATCATTTTGTCTTTGTTTTCTTCGAGCCTGAGGCTGTGAGGGTTTTAAGACTCCTTTTCTATTCTTTGATTAGTTTCGGTGGAGGTGATCCCACCCTACCTAGTCACCTTCTCCTTGTTCTGGCACAGGTAATGAGAGCAATTCTGATTTGAAGAATCTGGCAAATTGTGGGCTTTATCTATCTGAAAGACAACAAAGTATTTGTGGGAAATCTGAGGCAGGAAATCGAAATATCTCCTGAAGTTGTGCGAGTGTGCTCTGAGGCAAATGGTGGAACCCTGAGGCATTATTTCGGCCTAGTCTGAGGCCAGTTCCTGCCAGCCTGTGGCCAATTTTGAGGCATTCCAGCCTCCTTGAGGTAGAACTCAACCTCCCCGTGGTAGGACTTGGCCCCTTCTTTGAGGCAAACTCAGGTTCTTCTTGAGGCTATTTTGGGGTCTTCTGAGGGCTGTTTAGGTACACTCTGTGACAAGATCTTGAGGCAATTCGGTGCTCTTGAGATAGAGTTTGGAAGGGTTTCTTGAGATAGTTCAGAGGCAGAGTTAGGGCATTTTTTGAGATAGAACATTGATCATCTTTCTGAGCAGTTCAGTCATCTCTTGAGGTATTTTGACCCCCTTTTTCTGGAGTCAGAATTCAGTGGGTTTTGGTCAGCTCCTATAACAGAGTTCAGGGTTTGTCCTGAAGTTGTTCGATCATCTTTGAACCAAAACTCACAGGGGAATAATAAACCGTTATAACTGTGCTCCCAGTATGCAGACCAGTACATGGCAGCTTAGGTCACTGTGTAGGAAATTAGGATGTTAATAGAACTCTGCTAGGTTTGGATTTAACATTGGAACCATTGTCAAATTCATTGATGGTTGAATTACGGACTGTATGAGGACCATTTTGTTGTATTGTTGAATGAACCTATAATTTCACTATTGAGCAAGCAAAGATATTTAGTTGGAAACCCTAGTCCCTAAGAATTCCTAAGAACAATGTTGCCCTAGCACATTACAGTGGTATCAAAGCTGGAATCCTGCCAGCTTGTGAGTGTATGAGCTTTGTATGCTTCTTGAAGATACAAGAAATGTCACAGTCAGGAAAAAGAGAATTAACCACAACACAACCATGGGGGATAGAGAAGGACAGGGCGGGCTGGATCTCAAGGATCTCTTACATGTGCTAATTCATGGATAAACATAGATAACTAATTTGTTAATATAAGAGCAGCAACAAGGACAACAACAAATGTATGAGCTTTGTATGCTTCTTGAAGATACAAGAAATGTCACAGTCAGGAAAAAGAGAATTAACCACAACACAACCATGGGGGATAGAGAAGGACAGGGCGGGCTGGATCTCAAGGATCTCTTACATGTGCTAATTCATGGATAAACATAGATAACTAATTTGTTAATATAAGAGCAGCAACAAGGACAACAACAAATGACATAGCTCTTACAGGACATAAACAATCTTGGTAATAATATGACTAATGGTTTGAATGTGGGTAACAAAACTAGTGCTGAAGGAAGCAACATCCATAATCTGAGCCCATCAATACTTTTGCGCAGCCTAATGCCAGTGCAACCAATGGAAGTAACCATAGATCTTTACTTCCTAGGTTATTGGAAATCAACCAACCGCAACCCAAGGAGCAGTAGAACAAGATGCACTCTTTAATGAGTACTTTCGGGAGTATGTGCACTAGAAGAAAATACACGAGCAACCCAATCTTTTTGAAAATACAACATCAAATACCAGAATAGATTTAGCAAACAATGAAATTTGGGTTTGATGTGCAAGGTAGGAAAGCTGCCCATCCCCTCTTTTGATGGGTCATCAAAATGCTCAGCAAGGGCTTGGGTACAAAGTTGGACATCTATTTTCAACTTAATTCCATGCAGGAAGTAAATGCTATCCAATTTGCCACCTTGCATTTGGAGGGGGAAGCACACGAATGGTGGTATCATGGACTAGTCACCTTGGGACACCCTAGCATAACATCTTATATGTATTTCACCCAACCATTGATAGAGCATTTGATTGAAGGGATTTTGATATGCATTTCAGAGAATTGGCAGACAAGGACACCAGATGAGTACATTGTAGAATTCGAACGGACAACAGTCATGGTAATAGATCTCTTAGAGTAGAGGCGGGTGATGCTCTTCGTAGAAGGTCTAGCTGAACCACTACATGGATGGGTCAAAAGCCTTCAAGCCTACCACATTACTAGAGGCCATCACCAAGACTCGAAATATGGGAGTTGCAACACCAAAAGTGAAGACTCCACCTATACCACAAGCCCCTCCAAAAGATAAGGGCAAGAAGATATCTCTGGACAAAGAAACTAAGAAGGATTGGTTGGATGAAGAAACTCAAAACAAGCTTAGAAGAATGAATCTTTGTTTCACTTGCAAAGAGCCATGGTGATCCAAGTGGATATTGGTGGCTACCTGCCTATTCCACTTGGACCCCCAACACCGTTACTTTCAGTTTCCTTAATTGTAGCACAGTTACTATTTTTGGCAATTCTTTGGGTCCTAAACTTCTGGAGCCATATTGAGGCCCTAAACGATGTTTTTTTGGAAAACGGGCCAACCCATAGTATGTGGCAAGGGTTTGCTGTCAAAAGTTGTTTTCCTTGGAAAGATCTTTCTAACAAGGTATTGTACGTGTCATACAAAAATTGTATGCCAAAGTTACGACCTCGAGAAGTTGATGTACCAACTAATCCCTATAGGGCCCACAAACTTTTGGCGCTTCATCTCTTAAAGTTAGGTTTTTGGATGTTTAAGATTTCTAGTGTTTCCCAACAATACAAAGGTCTCTGAGCCTCGTTGTAACACAGTTCAGAAGGCATGTAGCTTTCACATCTCTTCTCAGAGATAAACTACCATCGCTCGAGCTAATTTATTTCCATTCTGCATGTAAACAATTTTCAGTATTTGTTATTAATGAATTGACGTTCAGTTTCTACTGTAGCTGTGTGTTTCTGTTCAAATCTTTATTTCATTTCATTCCTGCATAAAACTGGATCAGTGGTATTAGAGAGGTCTTGCTCTTTCTTTGTTTTTCTATGCATGTCCCCAACGAGGTTGGGGTATAAGGAGTTGGGACTTAAACTGGTTGAACCCTTGCAAGACCGACCTCGCTGACCTCAATGAACTCCCATGGCGGAACAAAAGAAAGACGAGGGAGTAGGTGATCCTTTCAAAATGTTGCTTGAAGAAACCCTCGAGCAACAAAGGAACGAAATGATGGATAACTTTTCCCAGATCTTTCGACGGGTATCAGTGGGCGAAGAATCTTCATCCAACAACCACCTTGGAGACGCCACCCCCTTCAAGGTACAAGTTAACTTTGACATTCCTATATTTGAATGCTGGATAGATGCAGATGCGTAGATAAATGGTTAACTTTGTTGGAAGGATATTTTTCGGTTCATAATTTTCCAATAGGTAAAAGATTACTTTTGCACTCCTCAAGGCCGCCCCCTACATAAAGGACTGGTGGGAAACCTACTATGAGCAAAGGGACGAGAAGGAACCCTCACTATTTTTAGCCGCACCCACTTGGAATTCTTTCTGAGACGTCGTCAAGGAACAATATTACCCTATCGAGAGCTATGAAGATAAGTACATAAAATGGACCACATTACGACAGAGAAGGGACCAAGATGTGCCAGTGTGCCAGAGTTCACAAATATTTTTCATACCCTTCGCACGAGCTCGGTATCAAGGGTTCTAAGCGGCATCTGGTACTTAAGTATTTTTAGTTTTTGTAGCATCAGAGGTGTTCTAGTCATGAAACTTTGTGGAGAGGCTAAAACACAGGAGTTCTCCATTACCTAGAAATCATTTCTGGAAATTCCACCTAGAATTGTCTCAATTAGGTTATTAGCCTATTTTTAAATATTTCCTAAGTCTAAACTTAGGGAAAGGGGTTAACTAATCTTTATTAATTGAGAAAGGTATGAACCATTTAGAAACTCACACATATCAATCCAGAGATGATCTTAGCCATCGATTATGTTTAATCTTGGTTGTTGGAGTTCCAACTGGAGATTATAAGAGGAGGTTGATGGGTAGATGGAGAATACACACTTGACAAACACTTGGGATCAATTTCCTTGGGTAGTTCAACTATCCAGAGAGCAACAATAGTTGTCGGAAGAGTTCGAGCTAGTGAAGGGAAGCAAAGATAGAGAGGGGCAGGGACGGTGGTCCAGAGGAAGTTTTCCTGATCCGAAGAGGTAGCAGCAAGTGGCAAAAGTATTCCACACAGAATTTGCGCAAGGGCTGCACAGAAGCTCCAACAGAGGAGTGCTATTTAGCCAGAGAGGAAGTCGATTTAGCTTCCAAAGGCCCAGAGAGTCACTTCAAGTAGCATAGACAGACATGACGGTCTGATCAAAGGCTGAACATAGCCACAAGTGCAAGAGGTAGTGCAAGGACTGCGTAGAGGGCCTGCGCAAGGGTTTGGACGACCAATTTTTCTAGAGGAGCCAGTGCTGGGATTGCTTGTGGAGTGAGAGAATTTTCTCTCTAATTACTTTTGTTAGATACTTGCTGATTGGATAGCCAATTGGGCATTCATAGATTGTACTCAGATTATTTCATTGCTGCTTAATAACAAAAGACCCTCAGCTGTTGCACCGATTTTCCCATGTTGGGTTTTTCCGAGGGCTTTTGTCCAAAAATAACTGTGTCGTAATTTTTGTTTGTGTGTGCCAGTATTTTCTCAAATTCCAGTTTATCTTCCGCAAAATTTAATTTGGTGAATATTGCAGTTGTGAATTATTCGTTGTTTGTGTGGGCAAATACATTGTTAATTAATTTACAGTTAGAAGAATAATTTCCAATTGTTGCAATAAAATTTCAGTGGTGAATTTTTCACAAGTACCACGACTTTCTACATAAATACATCTAGGACGAGATGGAGTTCCTGGACATCTTCTCGCTTGGCGCCACATACCGATATGCTGTTAGGATTGAGCATAAGTTTAAATAGAAGAAGCAAGAATTTGGATCTGCGAATCGAAGTAAGGAAAATGCACCCCCAAATCGCAGAACAAAGGACAGGGCCAAGGTGGGGTGACCGAGGACAATCCATCGAAGCTGCAAGCGAAGAACAACACCACAAAGACAAAGAAAGACACAAGAAAGTGGTGTGAGTTCCACAAGAGCCCAACTCACAACACAAATGAGTGTCGCGCCAAGTAGTCACTAGTGGCCGAGTTGAAGGCTTTAGAGTTAGATGCATGTTTTGACTCTGAGTTAGAACCCAACAAGGGGAATGACAAAGGGAAGAAAATTATCGATGCAGAGCCCAATGCCACCATTTCCACCACCAAGGTCCAAAAGTTTGAGCCCGAAGATCTAGAGGAAGGGGAGTGTCTCTTCCACTCATAGATGTTGGTGAAGGGGTCTCCACTGTAGTTTATTGTTGACAACTGGAGCAAAAAGAACCTCGTCTCAGCAAAGGTTGTTAAATGGTTGAGCTTACAAACCACACCACACCTACACCATCAAGTGGCCTACCAAGGACAAGATCTCTGTGTTAGCCAAGACTGCCCCCTTCCCTACAACATCAACCCCTTCACGGATGAGGTATTGTATGATGTTGCTCCTCTTGAAGTCTGTGATGTGTTATTAGGACAACCATACTTGTGGAAGCGACATGTTGTGTATGAGTCCAAATCTCGCACTATTATTATTACTTTGGGCAATAAGTTATACAGGATACCGGAGGTAGCGCTGCCTACCGCCATCTTTTTGATCTTTGCTAAGCAATGCAGTAAGATCATCTTCGAGACCGTGAAATTTGTTTTCTTTCTAATTCTCTTTCAAAGTAAGGGGAAGATCGTGGCCACATCCATAGTCCCCGAGAAGGGTTCCACCATGCAACAGATTAGGTCGATAAGATTGTGGAAGAATATAGGGACATCTTCTTCTCACTCACAGGTGTACCTTTGCACTGTCAAGTCAAGCATTCGATTGGTCTGACTCCCAGAGTGCCTCTACCCAATGGGTTGATATATCGCCGCTCTGTTATGGAAAATGAAGAAATCAAGCGACAGATCCAAAAGTTGCTGCAAAAAGGGCTCATTCGACTAAGTTCCTCACCTTGTGGGAGCCCGATTGTACTTGTACAAAAGAATGATGGGACCTGGAGACTCTGCATTGACTATCAGGAACTAAATAAAATCACTGTCAGGAATAGGTAACCAATCCCATGGATTGATGACCTTCTTTACCAGCTCAAGGGGGCCAAGTACTTTAGCAAAGATCAATTTAAAGTTTGGCTATCACCAGGTTCCAATAGAACCCGTAGATGTATGGAAGACCACCTTCAAATCCAAGGAGGGCCTTTTTGAGTGGTTGGTCATGCCTTTTGGGTTGACAAATGCCCCTGCAACTCTTATGGGGTTGATGGATGACATATAGTGGCCCTTTGCCGGCTTGTTTGTGGTTGTATATCTGGAAGACATCTTCATCTTCAACAAGAATTAGGAAGAGCACTTGCAACACGTTCAACAACTCCTTCAAACCTCGCGGTAGCACAAACTATGTGCAAACTTGGAGAAATGCACCTTTGGCATGAGCCAAGTCCAATATTTGGGTTACATCATTGATGAGCAAGGCAAACATGTGGATCCGGCTAAGATCCAAGTCATTCGGGATTGGCTAGCCCCGACCACTCTAACAGAGCCTCGTAAAGCTTTGGGCCTTGCCAATTTTTATTGGAGGTTCGTGTTGGGATTTTCTCATATCACTTCGCCTTTGAGTCAAGTTACCAAGGGCAGAGCGAAAGCAATGTTTTTCTGGTCCAATTCCCAATAAAAGGCATTCGTTGCGCTAAAGCACCACCTTTTCTCTGCACCAGTACTCACGTTTCCAGACTTGCAAAAACCATTTGAAATTGAGATAGTTGCCTCCGACTATGCTATTGGTGTAGTTCTCACCCAACAAGGGCATCTGGTGGCCCATCACAGTGAGATACTTTCTGATACAATTAGGAAATACCCCACCTACAGTAAAGAGATGTATTCTATCATGCAGGCGTGTCGATAATGGAAACATTACATTCTGGGACGATCATCCACACAGATCATCAACCACTTCAGTTTATACAGACACAAGGGAAGTTGCAAAACGATTGCCATCGGAAGTGGTCTAGATATTTGCACCAATTCCATTTGAACATTAAATACAAGAAGGGTAGCACCATTCATGTTGCAGATTGCCTAAGTCAGCCCCTGGTTGCAGCGTTGACCACTGTTCTCAACTCTTGTGGCCATGAGACCTTTGGATGGTCGCAACTATACAAAAATGATCTAGAGTTCACCAACACATACCAGATACTAGTGGATGGCACTCAAGTACCAAACTTCCACATCCAGGGACCAAGATGCATTATTATGCCTCTTGGGCCACCTTTGTGTTCCTTAAAGTGAACGTGCCACGCTGATTTGGGAGACACACTACAGTCGGGTTGCATGACACTTTGGTGTGGAGAAAACTGTGGCAGTACTACATAAGTATTTTTATTGGCCAAAACTCTTAACAGGATGTTGGAAAATATGTCAGATCCTGCATTGCCTGTGCCATTGCCCAGCCAACCATTAAGAAGCAAACCCTGTACGCTCCTCTGCTTACTCCCAGCTACCCCTGGGAATCCATCTCCATGGACTATCTGTCTGGCTTCCCTTCTACCAAGCATGGTAATGACTGTGTATTTGTGGTCATGGATAGATTTTCTAAGATGGCTATATTGGTGGCCCACAAGAAAAGTTTCACAGCAGAGGACACTGCTAAACTCTTCTTTGAACGAGTGTGGGTACATTTTGGGATCCTGCAGACCATTATATCAAATCGAGATAGTAGGTTCTTGAGCACATTCTGGTCAAGCCTCTGGTCATTATTGGACACCAAGCTTACCAAGTCGATTGCATTCCATCCCCAGACTGATGGCCAGACAAAGGTCATCAATAGGATGATTGTGCACATATTATGCATGTAAAGAGCCTTCCCTATGTGCAACACAACTATAATAAATCTCTCCATAGCTCGATGGGTCGCAACCCCTTTTAAGTGGGTTTATTATTTCAATCATTATGCCCAATGGATGTTGCCATGCCTCATGCGACTACATAGGAAAAATCCACACATGTACAGTTTGAGGCTAATAAAGCTACTAGGCTTATTAATCACATCCAACACATTCGTCAACAGTTTTACAACATCTTGGATAAATCCAATGCCAAGTACAAACAACGCCATGATCAACATTAGGTGCCACATAAGTTTTAGGTGGGTGACAAAGTTTTGTTGCATTTGTAGAAAGAACGCCTTGTCGGAGCCCAGCCGGAGCCCATCAGAAGCTCCGACCCCTCTGATATGGGCCTTACACCATCACCAAGGCTATTGGAGTTAATGCTTTCAAGCTCAACATACCCTCATTCCTTGGCTTGCACTCAGTGTTCAATCTGGACTGCCTTTGGCCATACTTTCCACCATTGCTGGGCACATCAGACATTGCCGAACAACTAACACCAACAATGCTCAACCCATACTACATGGAACAGGCCACAACTGATCGGATCATGGACAGATAAATCAAGAACACTTGCCAACAATCAATCCAATTGTATTGGGTTGTCAAAGCTAGCCAACTCCTACACCAAGGCAAATGGCTCACCAGGGACCAAGTTCAACAAAAGTTCCCCCATCTCATGGAGGCACTCAACACAATGGTGACCATTGCTTCCTAAGAGAGGAGAACTGATCTAGGTGGCTATTGGTGGCCATCTGCCTATTCCACTTGGACCCCCAACACCGTTTCTTTAAGTTTCCCTAATTGTAGCACAATTACTATTTTTGGCAGTTTTTCGGGTCCTAAACTTCCGGTGCTGTTTTGAGGCCCTAAACGATGTTTTTTGGAAAATAGGCATATTAATAGCCTGTGTGGTAGGAGTCTGCGGTCAAAAGTTGTTGTCCTCGGATAGATCTTTTTAACGAGGTATCATACGCGTTAAACAAAGATCATATGCCAAAGTTACAACCTCGGGAAGTTGATGTACCAACTAACCCCTATGGGGCCCACAAACTTTTGGCACTTTCATCTCCTAGGGTTAGATTTTTGGATGTTTAGGGTTTTCCATTGTGTCTCAATAATAAAAAGGCCTCCAAGCCTTATTTTTGTAACACAGTTCAGATGGCATGTAGCCGTCTTATCTCTTCGTAGAGATAAGTTACCATCTCTTGGGCTAGTTTATTTCCATTTTGCATGTAAACAATTTTTAGTATTTGTTATTAATGAATTGAAGTTCAGTTTTCGTTGTAACTCTGTGTTTATGTTTAAATTTGTATTTCATTTCGTTCTTGCATAAATTTGGATCACATGGAAACCCAGTCACTGATGTTTGGGAAAGGGAATGATTCACTACATTGAAATACTGCTCGATAACAACAATGAAGGTGATACAACATAGCCACCGAGAAAGGAGCCTAGCATTTCTGAAGAAGCACCACTCTAGGAGGCCACTTTTGAGAATTGAAGGAGGTACTATTGCCATTCTCTTAGGAGTCCCTACATATCACACATTCAAAATCAAGGGTGCTATAGAAGGGCGATGAATCATAGCATTGATAGATGGTGGAGTAACATACTACTTTATTAATGCAACAATGGTGGTAAGGAGAGGCATGACATGCACATAGGTAGTTTCACAAATGAGCCTCACACTTGGTAAGTATACACTCACTGATGATTTTTATGTGATAGAATTGGTAGATACCAATGTGGTGCTGGGAGTGCAATGGTTGTACTCGCTAGGAAGATTCATAATGAACTACCAAGTGATGGAAATGAAATTCCGAGACCCTAAAGGAAACACGGTAGTACTAAGAGGCATGACCAATGGTGGTCCCTGAGTTGTGACAACCCAACAAATGGAGGTCATACTCAAGCAAGGCAAAGTCAATTGCAACAACTTGTAGAAGTACAATTAATGACTTACAATCTAACGAGGCTGGATATGAAGAGAATGCTCAGCATGACACATTCTTGAGATTGGAGAGCCCACCTCTTAGTAGAGTACTCCAAGAATAAGTTTGCTTGCGAATTGTTGGACAGACTCATCCATGATGACAGGTATCGGGTGGAAGATGGAATCATTTTCTTTGAAGGCTAGATGTATTTTGTCACTGAATATACACTCAGAAAAAGGCTATGTGGGATCACACCTAGCACTCCAGTTGATGTCACACGGGAATTTTACCCTAAAGAAATGGATTGCACAATTATGGAGTAGAGTAGGCCAAAGACTAAGGACCAAACCCACAATGAAAAGCGGGTTGCAGCTGTAGATTGCTTTGAGGTACATGACAACCTTATTAAAGAAGGGAACGCAAGACATGTTACTTGCCAGAAGCATGGAAAGAGTTTGGTAGCAAAGGTTGCTAAATCACACGATCATGAAGCTGATTCTCCAAATTCTCCAAAAAGACCTCATGCATTTGAGCTAGGCACCAAATTTTGTTATGAATTCCTTGCCGCACTGAATGCTTATAATGTTGCTACATTTTGTAGCACAACATGTATCGGGATAAACAAGGGAGAGCTGGAAGTGTTTTTCCAGTTTACTCCAAAGTGGGAAAAATGCTATGATTGTATTATAGGTTGCCAAATCATTCCTACCATGGTCAAGTAATTGCAAAATTGCATGGAGCTATGTTGTCATTAATCCCTCATAGGTTAATGGGCCTTTCACTCGCACAGGAAAGAGGCTGTTAAAAGTCCAGCCATGCATAGAATACAACACCTTAAAAGCTGAAAAAGGGTCACCTCCCAATGGAGTAAAGACAACAGAAAAATATGGATAGCCTATGGAGTTTATTGTAAATCTACTGCCACCAAAAGGCGAGCAACTTCCTACAACCTGTTGAATATTGTTGCTATGGTGAGAGGAAAAACTTCAGCGGACACAAAACTTCAACAATTTCACACAACTATACATTTTGCCGATAACTCACCTATAATTTGGCGGGTTTAAGCAACAATTCTTGCATGATGGCATCATCAACCAACAGTATGATTATGGGACAAAAGGAAGAAATGTGGGGTGCTGATATGATAACAGTAAGGGCGGTAGGAAGTCTGCTATTTATAAAATTTGAAGTGTAAATTGTGCAGAACCTGGACTTGCCATTGCTTGAGGACAAACAATGTCAGGAAGGGGGGACTGTAATGTCCCTTATGAATTAATTAACTAAGGACAAAATGGCCTAGACAACCCTGCAGACCATAGTATTGACAGAGGGGGAAAGCCCAATTTTCCCAATGTTGGGGCAACATTGCGAAAATGTTGGGTCAACTGGGGCAAAATAACCCAAATTTGGGGTAGCATTCATAACCCCTCACATTTGGGAGCCCATGAAGGAAATTTATAAACACAAGAGAGTTAGAGTCATTTGGATTGGCTCAATTTGTCTCTGTTCTCTTTGAGCCTGAGGCTTTGAGGGTTTTAAGAATCCTTTTCTATTCTTTGACTAGTTTCGGTGGAGGTGATCCCACCCTACCTAGTCACCTTCTCCTTGGTCTGGCATAGGTTATGGGAGCAGTTTTGATCTGAAGAATCTGGAAATTTGTGGGCTTTATCTATCTAAAAGACAACAAAGTATTTGTGGGAAATTTGAGGCAAGAAATCGAAATATCTCTTGAAGTTGTGCGAGTATGCTCTGAGGCAAACAATGTAATCCTTAGGCATTATTTCGGCCTAGTCTGAGGCCAGTTCGCCCCTGCCTGCAACCAATTTTGAGTTACTCCGGCCCCCTGAGGTAGTACTCGACCCCTCTTCTGAGACAGCTTGGCCTCCCTGAGGCAGGACTTGGCCCCTTCTCTGAGGCAAACTCGGGTTCTTCCTGAGGCTATTTCAGGGTCTTCTGAGGGGTGTTTAGAACTTTAGGTACACTCTGTGACAAGATCTTGATGTAATTCGGTGTTCCTGAGACAAAGTTTGGAAGGGTTTCTTGAGACAGTTCGGAGGCTGAGTTAGGGTATTTCCTGAGACAAAACATTGATCATCTTTCTAAGCAGTTTGGTCATCTCTTTAGGTAGTTTGACCCCTTTTTTTAGAGTTGGAATTCAATAGGTTTTGTTTAGTTCCTATAGCAAAGTTCAGGGTTTGTCTTGAAGCTGTTCGATCATCTTTGAACCAAAATTCACATGGGAATAATAAACAGTTATAACTGTGCTCCCAGTCTGCAGACCAGTACATGGCAACTCAGGTCACTTTGTAGGAAATTAGGATGTTGATAAAACTCTGTTAGGTTTGGATTTAACATTGGAACTGTTGTCAAATTCATTGATGGTTGAATTACGGGCTATATTGGATATTGTATTACTTCTTGTTGAACAATGCTACTTGTTGTGTGTATGAGGAACATTTTGTTGTACTACTGAATGAACTGTTAATTTCATTATTGAGCAAGCCAAGAAATTCTGTTTGAAACCCTAGTTTCTAAGAATTCATAAGAACAAGATTGCCCTAGTACATTACATCATTCTTGAGGCTTTCTTTGTCATGCCCTCTCCATGGCCTCCTTGGAATGTAGTGGCCCAATTGCTGTTTTGCAATCTTCCTCCCCTCTTCATGTGGTTGTATGCTTGACAGTGCAACAAAAAATTTGTTTGCCTCAACATCTTCATTCTCACATACATGACATGTCATCTCTTTCCAGTCTTCCTTGGTTTCTTCCAATCTCCCTCGTAGCAAAAAAGAGACAGAAAAAGTGCCCATGTGTGATGACAGATAAATGTTAGCGGGAAAAGAAACATTGCTGCAAGGAAAATGTGGCCAAAACAAGTGGCATCGTAGCAAGGCACCAACCGAAGTGGTCAAAGGTAGACAGAAAAGTCCAATAGTCTTGGTGATGTGATAACTATGTAGATATGATGTTCTAAAGGCAGATGTGGCACATAAATCACCAATTCAAGCTTAGTTGCACACATATTGCAAGCATGGCTTGTATGTGAAGTGTATGGAGTAGTGAAATGTTGCAAACAAGGAGTAGGGGAGGTACATGGTATTTTCCATTTTTCCATTGATTGTAAACATTGAGGTTGATGGAGAAATTAATGATAGTGACTTCAATGACATGGATAAAACTTTAAATCATGTCAACTAACTTAAACAGTTGTGGATGAATGTTGGTCAAAATGCTAAGAGATGGAATCATTAGTTTCTACACCTTCATATTTTCCCCAAAGTCCAATGGAGAATAGTTTTAAATTTTAATTTTAAAGTATGAGAAAGTCATCTATGAGTTATTAGTTAGTTGGTAAGCAGGGTTTTTTCATATCCCCAACATATTCATATCCTCTAGACATGCTTTTCCTTTTATGGGCTGTCACATCCATGCAAGTAGAGAATTTTGTGTGGTTGGGGTTAGGAGCAAACCTTGGGCAAATTTGGCAGTGTAGTGTTCCAATCCACGGAATGGAACTATTACTACAACTATGAATAACCAAAGCAAGAAAGTAAAAGAGATAAGAATGAAGGATTGGGGGTATCTACACAATGTGATATTTCCACTTAGCAATATTACTAAGGGGAAATATCAATTTTGTCATTTTTGTCATACTGTAGACTATTACTTAGAAAAAGTGGGTTGCGGGACCCCACTTGGGGTTTTGAGCTAAGGTAAGGGCCCAACATAGGAGAAAATCGAATGGTTAGTGGATGGTGGGGGCCACCCCAAGGCGAATACGCTCCCTTCTTTGCAATACGCACTCTTGGAGGGCAATAATGAGGGAAATCGATGGTTGGGTCCCACATGGGGAAATTGGAGGCTCAATGACAAATTTGGAGGAGGCACTTATTTTGGGCATCTTTGATCATTTGAACATTCACCCTTGACTAGCACGCTTGAGCTGAGAGCCAAGTCTGCATGTGCTGTTGAGCACACGAGATTTTCAAGCGGGAATCTCACCCTACCTTTGGTGGACTTCGAGTGCTAGCCCAAGGAGGAGTTTTGCATCACTTCAAATCTGACCAAGGAGCTTGCCAAGTAAATTCGTGGAGCTGGTTGAGCAGGTGGGACGCAGAAGGGAAGTACACTATCACTGGAGGAGCTAATTGTGGGGGCTATGATTTGTTGGACTTCCAGAGCAATACAAGGGCCATCATCAGCTGAAGCTTTGGGGAGCTTCCAGAGCTCCATTTTGGAGAGAAGTGGCTAGGCGAAGCATTCACCAGCAAGGATTGTGTAGGGCCTTTTACCCACCTCTTCATGGGTGATATCCCTAGGATTTTTTTTTCTCCATGATGAACCTCAGCTGGCAGCTAACGGTGCCTTGCACCCCCCTACTAGCTCGTTGTGCCATTTCTCTGCCACCTGAGCCAACCATGTGGTTTGTCACCCACATTTATTGATCGTATGTTTGAAGGTGGGCCTCCTGAATCTAAAGTTATGTCTTATCATTTGGTAATTGAGTACTGGGTTTACTTATCATGGACACTTCTAGGTATGGATTGATGGGGGAATTTGGCAGAAAGGGTGGGCATAGTTTGTGCTCTTGTCCCCTTGATCTCTTTGGGATGTTACCCTTGGATCTTAGTCTTGTGGGATCTCCTTTATTTACCATTTGGTTCTAGGGTAGTACTACTTGGGAAACCCTGACTTTGGGTGTGTGGTCCCGCTCTTTTACCCACATATCTTACTCCCTTTCCACTCACTATACCCCATTCATCATTTCTCCCACCTGGGTCCACGTTTCCATTCTGGGTCCACATAGGGCCAGCCTCCTTATCCCCATGCCCCCACCTTGGGTCAAGCCTAGAATGATGCCTTAGAGGTTGAAGCAATTAAAAGAAAAAGAAAAAAGCATAATTGGCCACATTTAACAGGAAATGTACCACAAAATGCAAAAGATGCCTGGGACAAAATAATTAGCACGTGGGCAAAATCCAACCCCAATCCATGGCCATCACTCTGGTTCCATAGGCCCTAGATGAACCTCCGTTATCATTCAGGAACCCATGATTGTCCCAACCCCTGGAGGGTAATGAACTACCTTACCCAAAAGGGGTAATCACTGCAATATCTTACACATCATGCTCTTGTCCTTTGAGCCCCAAACAGTTAATTAAAGAAAATTCATAAAAGGCAAAAGGCATATAAAGAAGGGTGGATAAATCGAGGCCAGAGCACCTCATGTACCATGATTGCTCAATCCTACACATAACATACCCAGGTATGGGCTTCCCCTTATATAGCTACCTCTATACCCCAATATGTGACCCAGGATTGCCCCTCTCATTCCCTATTCCTTTCTACTTATTTATCACTTGCCAACCCCATTAGAGGGATGTACCTTGGACATACTATCCCCTTTAAAGGGCTGAAACCACCTAATAAGGTACTTGGTTAACCCCCTTTGGAGCTTGGAGACACTAGAACAATGCCAAAGCCCACTATGGAAGGGCATGCCATTATGAAGTGCCCACCTTTTTATCCATGATTTGTAAACTCTTTCACCCGATTATTTTAATAACTGGTTGTACTGGAAGCCTAGGGGACGTATTGGATCTTATGCAAGATTACAAGAGGTTTTCATTTGAGTTTGGTCTCCCTATACGAGATCCCAACCCCTAGAGGTCTACATTGGCACATATAGGGTGTGCATAGAGAGCCGTTGGCCTCCACAGCAGCAGACATCATTCCACGGATCTTCATTGATGCTCGGAGACTACTAGTGATCCACTTTTGGGATGATGGTGATATGCTTGGTACATTATGCCCAGCAGGCCCCCACAGGAGCCCCACACATTTGCCAGGTGTCCCAGGACTTGTATAATGTCATGACAACATTCATTCCACCACTTAGACCCTTGCAGAGTATCTACAGGCATCTTCGATTCATATGAAGACCCATGGGGTCATTTATGTGCCCTTAGACCCACTGGGAGCACCACAAGTCTACTACTTGGAGAACAAGGGGCCACCCCCTTGTCCATCATATCCTGAGGAATTTATTCCTTAATATGGCACTTCAGGGCATTACTAGGCCTTTGGAGGGCCCCACGACATGTACATATTATTATTTGGCTCCTTGTGAGGCTTATTTTTACACTTGTGGGCTAGTTTGGTGGGCTTGTCACCAATAGGGGTTTTATTTGCACATTATTTTATCATTAGGGGCTAATGTAGACCCATATGCTAATTCGAACTCCTTAGGAGGCTATATATTGATGTTAGATACATTCATTTGAATCATCACTTGACTTGGGATCTCTCTAATCATAGAGAATTTCACATTTTTCCTTGGAGGATATTTTTTTGGAGATGGATGAATTTTGACGTATGGATTTGGGCTATTTATGTTGCCTTGGAGCTTTGTCTTGTAAATGAAATGCTAGTTGGACATACTCTATAACGTTGTAAGTAAATTTTGATGTTGTTATTCTTGTTGCTGCATATTGCTAAAATTAGGGCTAGTTGCGGCATAATTGAAATGTGGAATTGAGCATGTTTTAGCTAATTTAATGTATGGACCAATGTTATATGAATGAAATGCCCTAGAGATTATTTGTTTCAATAAGCTTGCATCGTTTGCTTTAAAGTATAAATGCTTGAAGGCCACTTTTCTTCTCTTTCTATCAACATTGGATGAAGCTGACTTTTTGGGCCTCCCTCATCAAGAAACCAAGTTCTTACTCATAATCATCCTTGACTCCATAGACCCAAGTGAATTAGGCACTAGTCCCTTAAAAAGGTGATCATTTTAACCCTCTTTTTACCCGTTACCCCTTTTTCCCTAGGTCTAGCCCCATTAGGTCACATAGGGCATCAATTTCCCGGGAATTGACCAAAGGAAAAATTTCGATCTCCTATAGGCTATTGTGTTGGTGGGTCCCCTCCCTCTCCTCCAAATTTGAGGCAATTCTAACAATGGAATTTCTGGGAATCCCAAGCCCTAGCTCTAGGATCGAATTTTGCCTAGTCATCCCCAAGGCTAGACCTCAATAGGATCAATTCAACGTTTTGAAGTAAATATTTTTGTTTTGTCCTTTCCTTTCACCTTGTCCAGCATAGGAACATCATTGGTTGCTACATTCCGTCCCCAAACTTGGACTGGGTCCACTTGGCCCCGTGTGGTCCCACTTCTCAATAAAGATTATTTGTCAAGGACCATTTGGGAATCCAAGTTTCCCAAGGATTATAGGGATTGAGAACCTCGTCTATAAGCCTATTCCTTCTCCCTCAACCCTCCAATCCTCACCCCTTACCCTCGGAGGACCAAGTCCCTTGCTTAAAGAGCAAGCAAGTTCCATTCTTCACTCCATCCTTGGGAAAGGGTTTCCAGGGTCACTTTCCACCTATCCATTGGCATATATTTTACAAGTGATCCCTACACTACCGAGACTCCTCCCATCAGTGAAAGTCCGTGAAGAGCAGGGAGACTTAGCTGTGGTGACAGTGGGCTAAGCCTCCACCTTTGCCCTTAACCTAACAATTGCCCTTTTAGGAACCCCTTTTTGGCCCCCTTCTAGTTTGAGTGGTATCAAGGCCTGTGCAACAATATTTCGTGCCACACGTGGGGCATTGGGAAAAAGAGGATTTTGCGGTTGAGGCTTGTGGGGGAGTTCCGAAAGGGGATTTGCTGAATATTTTAGCTATTTTGGGGACTTCCAACAATGTCATCTACAGGTGGGTCGAAATTCCGAGCAGAGAGAGGAGCCAGGAGAAATTGGGTAGAAATTTCGGGGTCAACATTTGGTCAAACCCTTTCTGGGTTTTTGTGGGTTATTGGAGGAGAGGTTAGGGTTAATTTCCTAGAATTTTTCGAGCACTGGAAGAGGGACAAAATAGCTGTTCTTTACAACCAACAGTTCAATTTCTAGGGGATCATCGCTCAAACATAGAGGGGACAACTACGTAGTAGTTGGGGCACTTGCTTTCATCACTTGGGCTTTGCTAGATTGCTTTGGGCAAGCCCAGGTGCACACTTTCCAAATTTCTATTGTACCCCATACATTTATAATAAAATGGCTTAGAGCAACACAATTTTTGGCTTATTTCATGGCGTCTGATGTATGTGTAATTTTTGTGGGTATTTTTGCTATGCATGCTTTGTTTATCATTGTAAAATTTCCTTAGGGATATTACAGTGGTATTAGAGCTCATAGTCTTGGCTCAGCCTGTGGGAGCAACTTAGTCTATGACACTGGAGGATAAGCAGAACATGACTTACAAGAGGCATGTGTATAGAAGCAGAGAAAGGCAACTACAAATCACTCCTGATCCAGTAACTTTTGCATTGGAGGTTGAGAGGCCAGACATGGGGGATAATGGGGGAGACAAGGTGAGCAAAGAAGAGTTTTCTCAACACCTTCTAAAGGCCATCAACGATATGTTTAAGGGCATTGATGAGGAAATATGTCAAGGGGATTCGGGGGGAAATTCATCTGGGTGAAGGCTCGGGTACTTCGCACCACCATGTAGCGAATACACCCAACATACCACTTGTCTCTAGTACAACAACCAAGTAAACTATCCCCACATTCCTAGCATCCGGTGCTGTAGGGCTGCAAGGGTAGGAGGAGATGCCTATGGGGGACTATTTCGTGGAGTACCAGCCCTATGGGCCTGATTTCAGAGAGGCCATCACCTTCAAGGACTTCTGCCAGCTTAAAGGCAACAATAGGAGCAAGGAACAAAATGGTGGAGGCTACACACATGGCATCGACCTACAACCTACTATGGGGAGATTGTTCCTCCCAACCTTTGATGGTTTGACCAAGAGCTCAGTCAGGGCATGGGTTGAGAAGTTAGATGTTTATTTTTAGCTCAACTAGATGACAGAGGCAGAGGCAATCAAAATTGCCATGCTGCATTTAGAGGGGGATGCCCATGATTGTTGGTTCCATGGGTTGACCACTATGGGACATGCGATAATCACAACCTATGAGGATTTCACCCGAAGGGGTGCTAGAGCGTTTTCAGAGGAGAGACCCAGAGGAGCACTTTGGAGTGCTTACACGACTCAAGCAGACTAGGAGTGCTGAGACCTATATCTTTGAGTTTCTGAGACTATTAGTGATGGTTCCAGACTTATAGGAGGCCAGGAGGGCCTTTATGTTTTTGGAGGGGCTAGCAGAGTCATTGAGGGGCTTGGTGAGGTCCAAAAGGCCCACCATTTTGCAGGATGCAGTTGGCAGGGCTCGAGACTTGCAGGACACTCTGCCCAGGACCAGGGTGCAGATTTCCCCCAGGACCCGTGATCTAGCAGAGGGGGAGAGACATTAGGGCCCCACCATAGAGAGACAACCAAGGCCTTAGGTAGTTGGACGAGGAGGTTAGGAGGGACCTTCGTCGGAGGAAGTTGTGCTTCACTTGCCAGGAACCGTGGGCATCGGGGCATCGATGTACCAAGGGCAAGGCCCATTTCATAGAGGCTTTTTTTGTTAGTGAGTTGGAGGATGAGGTGGAGCATTAGTTAGATGTCGAAGATGACGGGCCGCCTATCGCGAGAGGAGGAGGCAGAGGACCACCACCGCCACCCCCACCAAGGGGAGCACCTTTCTTACCAGCAGCAGGGGTCATTACTTCACTTCGGGGAGTGTCGAAGTACGTCACTTTAAGGATTAGGGGCACGGTGCAGGGGCAACGGGTCTCATATTAGTGGATAGTGGGGCTACCCACAATTTCGTAGATGCCTAGATGGTGGAAAGGAGGGGCATACACAAAGTTATTTGAGGGGTTCTTAGTGTTGCTACCAGGAGATCGAACGATGCAGTGCACCAGATATGTTCCCGGGATGACAGTAGTGATGGGAACTATTCCATGACAAACCTTTTTTTTGTGGTTGATGTTCCAGACACCTATGCAGTGCTTGGTGTGCAGTGGCTATACTCACTTGGGTGTGTTACCATAGATTGGCAGAAGTTGGAGATGGAGTTCATGGGGCATGACGAGAAGATGGTCTTACTGAGAGGCATGCATTCGTACCCTCCCCAGACAGTGTCACCACACAGGATGGAGGCTGATTTGAGACACAATGATATAGAGTGGGCAGTGGAGCTGAGGATATTTGATGCAGGGGGTAAGCCCCAACCACCACACCCTAACATGCAGGCTATTCTAGACCAGTACCCAATAGTGTTTGGGGATATTCCACTAGGACGACTGCCTGATAGGGGTTTGAGCACATAATTAAGCTCGAACCAAGAGTATAGGCAGTGATTACGGCCCCCTACCGACATCCCAAGGCTTACGAGGATGAGATAGAGAAGGTCATTCATGAGTTGTTGGCATTGGGGCATATCAGGCCCAGTTCTAGCCCTTTCGCTTCAATAGTAGTCCCGGTGAAGAAGAAAGATGGCACGCTGAAGATGTGCATTGATGATCTAAAAATGGATCCTGGATAAACCTCTAAGTCTAAAAGACTTCATGCAAGAGGTAAAAGGTGCCAAATAGCACAAATCCTTTGTAAATCAGAGGAAACTGAAAATCACAGGCTGCTCCTGGAAATAGTCTCATTGCAAAGATCTCTTCATTTTGAATCCAATGCTATTTGAATGGGCCAAAACAGACTCCGGATGAAGGAGTTATTATAAAACGAAAATTGCCCAATGTCCTTAGAAAAGGAGGCAATTTCATTGAATTTTGAACTATATTGAAATTTTGATTTTTTAGTATAGGCTCACGGGGCAATCCACCGCTGACACATGGCAGGCCGGGATTGGGCCACGTGGCCTTGTTTTATTGGTCGAAGAGGAAATATCAAATCGCAAATGTGCCAAAGGGATGGACTTAACCATAGAGGCCTTAAAGCATCGCGATATGCGATTGCGATCTCTGCTCTATCGCATCGAAGAGAAGCCAGCAGAGTGGACGGGACCTTTAGGCCTCAAGCGATTGCGATATGCAATCGCCACGACATGGCATCTCAACGTTCCATTGAACGTTGAATGGACCCCGGGCCGTTTACATATGCGACATGCGATGAGCGATAATGCGATCACATCTGGACCTTTGGATCGCGAGTCTGATGGGACGGTGGAGATTTAATGGGGAATATCACATCGCTGTTTGCGTTAAGACCATGGACCGGGGCTCCTGCCAACTGTGATATGCGATAGCGATTCCCAAGTGGACCCGATAGGGATATAAAGCACAGTTGTGAATATTCCAAGTCCGGATGGACAGTGCTTTGCGGACCTTCCCGTGTATAGCAGTGTTTTTCTGTGTAAACACAGAGTGACCGTTTCAGGTGGATTCAAAGCGTCAGTGGCTTCCCTCCATTATGGAATAGGTGGCATTTATCCTCGAGGGTGTTTAGCAATGATTGCTAACGCTCAAAGAAGGGATTGAGCAGACTGTGGCAGGAAGACAGAAAGCCCGAGAGGGACAATGAACAGGCAGCGCGATTTGGCTTTTAAGCCATGAATGTCAAAGGCACAGGGCTACCGAGTTGTTGAACGGTGGCCAAGTTATTGTTTGTTGCTGAAATACTGAGAGTTGAACAACAGAGAGCTGAGAGAGCAGAGCGATAGAGAGCCAAAGAGCTACTACGCAGAGCTGCTGAATTGTTGGTGGCCGAGTTGCTGTTACTGAAGCTGAGCACAAGTAGACAACATTGAGACAACAACGCAGAAGAAAAAGAGCAGTTGAGGGAGCCTTTGGGGTCACTTGAAGTTCAAGTGAAAAGCTAGAGAGCGTGAAGGTTGCAAAAGGCAGAAAGAAGCCAGAGAAAGAAAGCCAAAGAGCCAAGAGCTAGAGCCAACGAGCCAAGAGTCAGAGCCAAGAGCCAGAACCAGAGCCAAAGAGCCAAAGTTAGAGCTAAGAGCCAGAACCAAGAGCCAAAGAGCTAGAGCCAAGAGCTAGAGCCAAGAGCTAAGAGCCAGAGCTTCAAGAGCCAGAGCTTCAAGAGCCAGAAGGGATTAAATGGTGTCTGAACCCACTTTTTTTGTGTAGAACAGCAGGAGTTGGGCCAAGAGCTTGTAAAAAAAGACTAATACCATAATCCCACAGAGCCAAGTCAAATTGACAAGAGCTCACGGAGATGTAGCCCAAGAGTTGTGGGTGAACTCCAAATTAAATTTGCTGTCTTATCTGTTTGTTTTTATTGCTGCATTATCTCTGCTGCTTTATTTATTTAGTTATATGCATTTATATATCAGTTTCAACACATTAATTTACAGCACTTAACAGTCAAAAACAAATACAAGCATACACCCACATTTTCAAGCATTTCTTAATTCCACATTGGTTAATCATAAAAGACTTGGGAGAACTCAAGCTTTGGAAGTGGGAGAGGTTCTTGTAAGCTAGACAAGAAGCCTTGGAGCTCCATTTTCAGATCAATTGATTACCGGGCCCTTAATAAGAAGATACTGAAGAACTAGTACCACATTCACCGGATCGAAGAGTTGATGGATGAGATTAGAGGAGCTAAGTACTTCTCTAAGATAGACCTGCATTCGGGTTAACACCAGATTAGGGTGCGTGAGCAAGATGTCCCCAAGACAACATTTCGCTGCCATTATGGGCATTTTGAGTTCTTGTTGGTGCCCTTTGGGCTAACCAATGCACCAGCCACATTCCAGTCCTACATGAACCATGTGTTTTGGGGGCAGCTGAGACGTTATGTCCTTGTTTTCTTCGATGACATATTGATCTATAGCAGGACATGGGAGGAGCACTGGCAACATATAGAGGAGGTGCGCAAGATGTTGGAGGGGCAAAAGTTCTATGATAAGCTTTCCAAGTGTGAGTTCAAGTTAATAAAGATGCTCTATTTGGGGCACATTATTGGGGAGGATGGCGTAAGGGTGCATGAGGAGAAGATTCGAGCTATCCAAGATTGGCTAGTGCCCCAAAATGTGACGGAGTTGAGGGGATTTGTGGGCATATGCACGTCTTATAGGAAGTTCGTGAAGGGCTTCTCACAGTTAGCAACTCCCCTCACTGATTTGACCAAGGGGGCCTTCGCATGGATAGATAGAGCACAGGTAGCATTCGAGCACCTCAAGGAGGTGATGAGCAATTGCCTTGTATTGGTGCTTCTTGATTTTACCCAACCGTTCACATTGGAGTGTGACGCGTCAGGTGAAGGCGTGGGGGTAGTACTATTACAGGAGGGGACATCCCATTGCTTTTGAGAGTTGGAAGCTCCTTCCACATGAGAGGTTGTATTCGATTTACAACAAGGAGATGTTGGCCATCATGCATGTCTTGGCCAAATTTCGGCAGTACTTGGTGGGCAACATGTTTAGAGTGAAGACTGATCACTACAGTCTTCGCCTTTTTGTGGGGCAGAAGGGCCTCAACGATAGACAACAAA
The DNA here is from genome assembly GCA_000404065.3 of Pinus taeda. Classification (NCBI taxonomy): domain Eukaryota; kingdom Viridiplantae; phylum Streptophyta; class Pinopsida; order Pinales; family Pinaceae; genus Pinus; species Pinus taeda. The sequence goes on from APFE030598688.1 coordinate 219,337, forward strand.
AGTGGGCCAGTAGGATCCAGGATTACGATTTTGACAGAGAGTATGTCAAGGGCAAGCACAACGTGGTGGTAGATGCCCTATCTCGGAGGCCTGCGATGCTTTCCCTCATGAGCATTTGCCATGATTGGAAGGCATAGTTACTGGTGGAGTACTCCAAGGATTGTTAGGCGTGTGAGATCTTGGAGGGCACCTATGGGGATGAGCACTACCGGGTGATGGCAAATGTTATTTATTACAAGGGGCGCATCTATTTAGTTCCTGGTTCACAGTTGAGGGAGAAAATCCTCCACGCAACCCATGATTCACCATTGTCAAAACCCCAGAACCTCAAGGGGCACGTGTTGATGCATGTATAGGAGTGCGAGGCTTGCTAGAGGAACAAGGGGAAGTTGACTCATCCAGCATGGTTGTTGCAGCCACTCCCCATTCTGGAGGGGAAATGGGAGAGCATCTCGATGGGCTTCATCACAAGCCTACCCACAGTGCAAGGCCATGATTGTATCTATGTGTTTTTGGACAGGCTGACGAAGTATGCCCATTTCTTCGCTATCCCCACCAGGTACTCTGCTTCCTAGGTTGTAGAGTTGTTCTTCAGAGGGTTTTTCCGGTTGCATGGTCTTCCCAAGACGATAGTGAGTAATAGGGACAACCGCTTCATGGGGGCTTTTTGGCAGGAGCTCTTCAGGCTATTGGGCACATAGCTTACACCCAGCAGCGACTACCACCCCCATACCGATGGGCACATCGAGATTGTTAACAAATGGTTGAAGGGTTACTTGCGGAATTATGTGACAGGGCAACATCAGGCATGGGTGAGATGGCTACACTTGGGGGAGTATTACTACAATACAACCTATCATATGTCATCTTTTCGTGTTCTTTATGGTTATGATGCTTTATCTTTTGCTGACATTGTTTTTGGAGACATCCGGGTCCCAAGGGCCAAATATTGGATCCAGGAGAGCTAAAACATTCTCAAGGCTCTCAAGGATAACTTATAGACAACACAAAACCAACAAAAGATGTATGCAAACAGGCACAGGGTGGAGAGGCACTTTTAGGTGGGGAACCTAGTCTTTTTGCGCCTCCAACCCTACAGGTAGTCCACACTTAAGGAAAAAGCGGCTAAGAAGCTGCAACCCCGGTTTTATGGGCCTTACCGATTCACCAAGAGGACCGATGAGGTGGCCTATGAGTTAGAGCTTCCATCAGGAAGCCAAGTGCATAATGTCTTCCATGTATCATGCCTCAAGAAGGTATTGGGCCAGCAGGTGATAGTAGTTCCAAAACTACCTCCATTAGATGATGATGGGCATTTGGTTTTAGAGCCTGAGGCCATCTTGGACAATAGAGGGAGGAGGTTGAGAAGTAGGGTCTTCACGGAGTTTTTGGTCAGGTGGAAGAACTTACCCGATGAGGATGCCACTTGGGAGGGTGAGCAGATTCTTCAGCATCCAGCATTGCAATTGCTTGGGGACAAGCAACATTTTGGCAGGAGGACTGTGATATTCCCACTTAGCAATATTGCTAAGGGAAAATATCAATTTTATCAATTTTGTCATATTGTGAACCATTATTTAGGAAAAGTTGGTTGCAGGACCCCACTTGGAGTTTTGAGCTAATGTAAGGGCCCAACATATGAGAAAATGAGAAAATTGAATGGTTAGTGGATGGTGGGGGCCACCCCAAGTGGAATATGCTCCCCTCTTGGCAATACACACTCTTGGAGGGAAAATATGAGGGAAATCGATGGTTGGGTCCCACATGGGAAAATTGGAGGCCCAATGACAAAAAAGGAGGCACTCATTTTGGGCATCTTTGATCATTTGAACATTCACCCTTGACTAGCACGCTTGAGCTGAGAGCCAAGTTTGCATGTGCTATTGAGCACACGAGATTTCCAAGCGAGAATCTAACCCTAACTTCAATGGACTTTGAGTGCCAGCCCAAGGAGGAGTTTTGCATCACTTCAGATCTAACCAGGGAGCTTGCCAAGTAAATTCGCAGAGCTGGTTGAGCAGGGGGGACGCAGAAGGGAATTACACTGTCACTAGAGGAGCTAATCGTGAGGGTTGTGATTTGTTGGGCTTCCAGAGTAATACAAGGGCCATCATCAGCTGAAGATTTGGGGAGCTTCATTTTGGAGAGAAGTGGCTGGGCCAAGCATTCACAGCAAGGACTGCGTAGGGCCTACGCAACAATATTTCATGCCACAAGTGGGGCATTTGGAGGAAGAGGATTTTGGGGTTGAGGATTGTGGGGGAGTTCCGAAAGGGGATTTGCTGAATATTTCAGCCATTTCTGGGACTTCAACAGTCTCATCAACAGGTGGGTCGAAATTCCCAATAGATAGAGGAGCTAGGAGAAATTGGGCCAAAATTTCGAGGTCAACATTTGGCCAAACCCTTTCTGGGTTTTTGTGGGTTATTGGATGAGAGTTCGGGGTTAATTTCCCATAATTTTCTGAGCACTGGAAGATGGACAAATCAACTGTTCTTTACAACTAGCAATTCAGTTTCTTGGGGATCAACGCAAAGCCATAGAGGGGACAACTACAAAGCAGTTGGGGCACTTGCTTTCATCACTTGGTCTTTGCTAGCTTGCCTTGGGCAACCCAAGTGCACGCTTTCCAAATTCCTATTGTACCCATACATTTATAATAAAATGGCCCAGAGCAGCGCAATTTTTGGCTTATTTCATGGTGTCTAATGTATGTGTAATTTTTGTGGGTATTTTTGCTATGCATGCTTTGTTTATCATTGTAAAATCTCCTTAGGGATATTACACACAAAAAGTCTATTTCACTTGCAAATCCTAAAAAGATGGAGGAAGAATCTCCATGGAAATGAGAATGAAATGAGTAACAATGTTTGGTCAATTGCTAATAGAATGATAATTGCAAGTGAGGGAGGATATCCCTTCTTATAATAATAATGATGCAGAAGCCCTAAAAAGGCCCTAACTTGTTGCTCAACCTATCTTTATGAGGTATTTAGGCTCTTATTTAACTGTTAATCCTAGGCACATTACTTATTTATTTGAAGCCTTTTTTAACATAAAAGAACTTGTTCAGATATCAAAAGAATACATTATTACAAACCTATGAATTTCCATAGAAAACAATTCATAAATATATATTTACTCAACATTATTACAAAAGAATGAGCTTCGACACAAAATGGCTCACATACTTAAATCTATTTTGTTAAAATTGGCAACTAGGGCCAAACTCCATGTGGGTCATCTTATTTATGGCCACCGATATTTTTCTTGGATTCCTCTCATCGAGAGATGTAGGATTGATCTAAAGATCATCCGATTCCGATAAGTATTCGCGGAGATATGAATTTATTTGTGTTATGAGACAATTTGTCAAGGTCGGCCAACAACAAAATAACCCCCACTTGTGCTCAACGTTTTAGTATAAAAGGAGGTGGCTTGATAGCCATATAGACACACTCTTGAGATCTCTCCTCTCCACTCGTCTAGGTTTTGGTGGAAGGAGACATCACCAAGAATCTATGCGGCACTTGTGTAAAGAAGCTCTACACTAAAGAAGATACCTTAACCCTTAACGATGTCATGGTGAAGAAGGCCTAAAATGTAGCTATGGAGAAGAAGGCCTAAAACGTAGCTATGGAGAAGAAGGCCTTAAACTCAGCAATGGAGAGGATGCCCTAGCTAAACGCAGTCATGATGCCCTAATCCTATATGTTGTTATGGAAGGGTTTCTAATACTCTACGCTGTCATGGAGGACAACCCTTAGACGCAGCAAAGAGGCAAAGACAATGGGGCAGTTTGGGGACTGTGTTAGTGCTCATTGAAGGATATACGAGTTGTTGTTAGATGGCCGAAGAGCTGGCTTGAGGGCCGAGTTTCAACAGAGGATAACACAGGTCTGTGGGGCAATTTTAAGGTAGGTTATCTTTGTGTTTGTGTGGGCCGTAGGTACATGAGCAGAACTGTAGTAGGAATCCTAAATGCTGTTGTTTTGGACATGTTAAGTTGCTATTGTGCTCGGCTACATGCCATAGCACCGCAACTGGGCTTGTGTAGGGCAGCTAAGGACTGTCATATGTCCAAAGGCAGCAACGTAGCAAAGGAGGGGCTATCCTAAAGTATGCCACAGTCTTTCAAGGGCTGTTTGGGAGTCTGTTGGAGAAGTCTAAGGCTACAACAATATGCCCTAACCAGACAGTTACAAATAATCATAGCAAACAAGGTTGGAGCAGCATGGATCAGTTTGATGTTGCTGCCTAGGTGTGAGGGTTGGTAGCGCTGTCTTGATGGCATAAACAATCCATGATGAAGGCTATCCTATCTACCATCCAATGCAGCAAATAGAGACCCTAAACAGTGAACTAATGCAATCCATGATAAGATGTGAGAGCAAGGTGCAACATGATGGTTGAATGCTGCTACATAATGATGGGCATCATGATGAAGTGTAGTATAGCATGTTGTGTGCAGCATAGTGAAAATAAATGCTACAATGAGATGCAACATGATGGGCACAGTAAGGTACAACTTGATGATACAGTACAGGAAGGTGCAACATAGGTACAACATGATGATGCGGTACAGGGAGGTGCAACATGATGATAAGATGCAACAATATGATGCGTGCAACATGGTAATAGGTCCAACATGACGATTGGGTGCAACACAGAGAGGTGCAGCGCAGTGAGGTGCAACACAGTGAGGTGCAACATGGTGATGCAGTCACCTTGGATCAGTGGAAGCAATATGCCTTCAACTCAGCTCAGATCAACTACCTCATATGCTATCTTCTTAGAGATCTCTGCTCTTATTTTGATAAGTCAAAAGTGTTGACTTCTGATGTATATGTACTATCTCTCTCTCTGTGCTGAACTATTGAAGAACATATAAGAAGAATTGATCAGGGTTTCCCCACATTGGGGTTTGTCCCTGGCTGGCACCACATCTTGTGTCCTCTTGTCTTGGCTTGTCTTCTGCGATTTATGTTTATGTTCTATCTGCATTTTACTATCATGTTAATTGTGATTGCTAATCTGAAATTAATATTGAGTTAATGTGTAAAATTGAAGTAAATTGCTCTCAGCATAGAACATACCTAAAATTAACATGGGATTAGAGCTGAGGTGAAGACAAAGCCCAAGCAAGAGTGAAAGAGCAATCGACGAAGATAGTTGGGAAAGGACAAAAGGCTCAATGGGTTCCTCATCCCTCTTCAAATTCACCAAGGGTGAAGTCGAAGCAGAGAATATTATCAAAATGGCGCAACAGAAGCTTCTGATGGCATACCTAAAGATCACTTTAATGGGAAGTCCGGATCTAAGGGTGGAAGGAAAGGCAGATGCCTTGCTTGCAATAAGTTCGACCATTATGCAAAGGAGTGTCCGAATGGTAGGGACACATCAATTGATGATGATAACAATCATTCCAGGGACATCTTCAATGATCGGAGGAATGACAGGGAATGCAGGTCATCAAGGAAATGGTCGACCCTTCAAAGAGAGCAAGGAACTCTAGGTATGAAGAATCAAATGTTGTTTCTGATAAGCTTAAGAAGTATCATCTTATATTGGCCCTCTCCACTACTTCTCCTACAGACTCTTTAGGAATCTGGCTTATTGATAGTAGTGCTTCAAGGCACTTCATTCAATAGAAGGAAGCTCTCTCTAATTTGGTAGAGATGGAAACAATCGTGGAGATTATACTTCTAGTCAATGCCACCTATCTTGGAAAAGGTGTAGGGAATGCTACCCTTCAATTGAATGATGGTAACATGTTACAAGAAGTTCTTTATGTACCTGATCTCCAGAAGAACTTGATGTCCATTTCGGCAATGGAAGTCAAAGGTTTCAAGGTGGCATTCATCGATGGAAAGGTACATGTGTGGATAGTGAATTTTTAAAAAGATGCTATTGAGTTTAGGGTTGGCAATTTGTATCAAGTTGTTGGAAGTCCATTGGGGACCATGTTAGGTGACACATCTCTTCAATGGCACCAGATGTTTGCCCATCTTCATTGTGGGGCCCTACCCGATGTGAGACAGATGGTGACAGGGATGCCTGAATTCAAGAAGAGCATGAAGGTACATGTCCGAGATGTACCGGAGGAAAATTTTACAAGGGGACCATTCCCCTCATGTAGCAAGTCCACAAGTTTGGAACAACCCGAGGGGTTTGAGATACATGATCAGGAGTCTCATGTATGCAGGTTGAAGAAAGCTCTTTATGATTTAGAGCTAACATCTCGAACTTGATATGAGAGGATTGACAGCTGTCTGATGAAGCTGAGATTCACTAGGAGTGAAGCCGATCCAAACCATTATTTGAAGGTTGTGGATGATAGACCTCTCATACTGGCACCTTATGAGGAAGACCTCTTTCAAACAGGTGTAGACCCTCTCATTTGCAAAAGTAAGAGGGAGTTGGATTTCGAATTTTGAATGGTAAACTGCAAGCCCGTGACTACCTCGATGGAGCTTAACTTTCAAAAGTTATGTGGTAGTGATGCCGGACCTGATTTGGAAACTGCCTCTGAGTTTCATAAGCTCATTCTAGCATTGATGTTCTTGGTGAACTCCCGTCCAGATATATTTGCAGTTAGCATGTTGAGCTCATATATGGTTGAGCCTCACTAGATTGGTACCAAGAATCTTCTGAGATATTTTCAGGGCACGATCTCTCATGGATTGAGATACACTGCCGGAAATGTGAAGCTGCATGATTATTTGAATGCTGACTGGCCAGGCAGTATGGAGGATCGCAAGAGCACTTCTGGGTGCTGGTTATCTTTAGGTTCTGCTACGATATCCTGGATGAGCAGGAAACATAAGTCAGTTGCTTTGAGCACCGTTGAGACCAAACACATAGCTACGGTATGACCTCGTGTGAAGCTGCTTGGTTGAGGAAGCTCTTCAGTGAGCTGTTTGGATACATGCTGGATACCATTGTGATCTTCTGTGACAACCAGAGGGGGTTCCGATTGTTGAGGAGTCCAGTATTCTATGATCACTCCAAGCATATAGACATTAGCCACTTTATCCGGGATATGGTAATCGATGAGCAAGAAGGCTCCGTCGCATTGGGACTGATGTGCAGGTCGCCGACATTTTATGGAAGCCCCCGGGAAAGGTCAAATTTGTGACTTTCCAAGAACGACTAGGAGTCGTGGAGAGACTCTCTCCTAAGGGTCCTGTATGATATGGACATTGAGCTCTGGGAGCTTCGGGGGCTTAGGGGAACATCTTGAAGCGATGAGCAACCATAGGGTGAGTGGTTCAACCTTCCCCTAGTGGTCTGCTATGTAGGCAGGATGAGTGGTTCATCCTTCTCCTGCTGAGACACAGTGACAGAGTGAGTGGTTCAACCTTCTCCTGGGATACCCCTGGCGACATGTAGGCAGGATGAATGGTTCATCCTTCTCCTGCCGAGACATCCTACCCATGCAGTCTGGGACCCATGGGAAGTACCTCTCATTTGGAAAATGAGCAGGGAAATGAGGAAGGGACCATAGTAGTACCAATGGACGCATTGTGTTACTACCATACTCCCTATGCTAGGATGATATTGATCTGGGATCAATGAAATTGACTTCTGGTTAGTATGAGTGGCTTGAGACACTCTCTTTTGGAACTGACTTTGGGTCAGTAAGAGTGATATAACTCACTCTCATTTGATATTGATCTGGGATCAATGAAACTGACCTCGAGTCAGTAAGAGTGATATAACTCACTCTCTTTTGATATTGATCTGGGATCAATGAAACTGACTAGGGGTTAGTATGAATGGTTTGAGACACTCTCTTTTGGAACTGACTTCGGGTCAGTAAGAGTGATATAACTCACTCTCTTTTGGAACTGATCTGGGATCAGTAAGAGTGGTATGACACACTCTCTTCATATGGGACTGACTTCGGCTTAGTAGAGAATGGGATGAGACATTCTCGATCAATTCTTCTTCTTCATGGTTCAACAGAGCAGAGCAGTGCAGGACACTTATGGCAGAGATAGCACAGTCTGGTAGATGGATCAGCGAATGAATTTCTCCCTAGTTGAGAGGGAGTGTTAAAATTGGCAACTAGGGCCAAACTACATGTGGGTCATCTTAATTATGGTAGCTGATATTTTTCTTGGATTCCTCTCATTGAGAGTTGTAGGATTGATCTAAAGATCATCCGATTCTGATAAGTATTCATGGAGATATGAATTTATTTGTGTTATGGGACAATTCGTCAAGCGCGGCCAACAACCAAATAACCCCCACTTGTGCTCAACGTTTTAGTATAAAAGGAGGTGGCTTGATAGCCATTTAGACACACTCTTGAGATCTCTCCTCTCCACTCGCCTGGGTTTTGGTGGAAGGAGACATCACCAAGAATCTATGCTGCCCTAATGTAAAGAAGCTCTACGCTAAAGATGATACCCTAACCCTTGACGCTGTCATGGTGAAGAAGGCCTAAAATGTAGCTATGGAGAAGAAGGCCTTAAATGCAACTATGGAGAGGATGCCCTAGCTAAACGCAGTCATGAAGATGATGAGGATGCCCTAGCTAAATGCAGTCATGATGCGCTAATCCTATACGCTGTTATGGAAGGGTTTCTAATGCTCTATGTTGTCATGGAGGACAGCCCTTAGATGCAACAAAGAGGCAAAGACAGCGAGGCAGTTTGGGGACTGTGTTAGTGCTCATTGAAGGATACACAAGCTGTTGTTGGATGGCCGAAGAGCTGGCTTGAGGGTTGAGTTTCAACAGAGGATAATGCATGTCTGTGGGGTAGTTTTAAGGTAGGTTATCTAAGTATTTGTGTGGGCTGTAGGTATACGAGGAGAGCTGTAGTAGGAATCCTAAACGCTGCTGTTTTAGACATGTTAAGTTGCTGTTGTGCTAGGCCGCAGGCCATAGCACCACAACTGGGCTTGCGTAGGGCAGCTAAGGATTGTCATATGCCCAAAGGCAACAACGTAGCAAAGGTGGGGCTATCCTAAAGTATGCCATAGTCTTTCAAGCGCTGTTTGGGAGTTTGCTGGAGAGGTCTAAGGCTACAACAATATGCCCTAACCAAACAGTCACAAATAGTCATAGCAAACAAGGTTGGAGCAGCATGGATCAGTTTGATGTTGCTGCCTAGGTGTGAGGGTTGGTAGGGCTGTCTTGATGGCATAAACAGTTTGTTGTCTCATAGATTGTCACGACAACGCTCAGACCGGGGGCTGTCACCCTAATCCCTGATCTCTCCATTTAAGCCTGTCTCCCGCGGCTAAGGGGGGTAGACCCTGTAGGAAAATGGATGACCAACTGTGAACCAGTTGGGTTGGGAGACACGAAAGGAAACCAAAACTAAATTGATTTTATTAAATTAATAGACTAGTGCCTTATAGAGTTAATGGCTGAATGATTATCTATCAAACGCTGCGGAAAGATCAACTCATTAACAATCATCATTTATCATCAAACCCAAGCAATGCAAGATATCCAGTAAATTCACAATGCTTTAACAATGATCCAGTAATTAAACTTCAGGAAAAATTAGATGCTTTAAATGATCATAAAATTTAATGTTGACCAGTTACCACTTTCACATAGCTAACTTTAAATAAGCATTTAAGTGCATTTAACTATAGAAAAGTGGAACATAAATACCATAGGAAACTCCAAAAAACGAATTTTCGAATTTTTTTGTA